>JAOTQJ010204244.1:7208-19602 GCA_025642045.1 Solanum sejunctum
TGAAACACTTTTTATCTAATAGGATTGGTTTCTTAGCCCTTCTCGCCTACCCATTGCTTTAACGAAATCTTAGCTACCCCTTTGAGTTGGTAGGCCACCAACTCGACTTTCTCCTCTAAAGGGATACCCATCATAACAGCTACCTTATAGGCTTGTTTAGTGAAATCAATAGGGTCCTCCTTTATCTTGGAGACATAAAACTCTAGATGGTTCATTTGTGTAAGGACTCAAATTTTAGATGACCTTAATAGTGCTTGGAATTTTGTTTCCAAAAACGTTTTGACCAAGGTCATATTTTATGGACACCTCTATGGGCCGTGTCACCAACTACGGGTCATATGGAAGGGTTTTGAGGTAGCCTTTAGGCATATGAGTAGAGTGTTAGCATTTATAAGGAGTTTAAGACTAAGGAACAGACCACATGAACCCCACATGGTCCATGTGAGGATTCATTGGCCGTGTGGTGGACCTTGAAGAGGGCCTTGGCCTTGAAAATCCATATTTGGGCTGAGGTACTTCACACATGGACCTCTCATGGACAGTATAGTCTGTTCATGGTCCGTGAAGCCCTCTCTATATATATTAGTGTGACAATTTTCTAAGTATGGTATCACTATCTTGGATCTTTATCAACGAAGATTTTTTCTAAGTGAGTCTTCACAAGAGGCCACACAGTTCGTATGACCTCTCATGGGCCATGAAGCCCTCAGTATAGGTGTTAGTGTGCAATTTTTATAAGTAAGGAATTATCATCTCAGATCTTCATCAGTGAAATATTTTTTAATTGTTGGATCGCGTAGCAGTCACACGGTTTGTGTGACCTTGTACGGATTATGAGACCTTCTCACGATACCCTTGGTAACATTTGTCTATTAGATTCATTAATGGAATTTTCATAATTATAACTTCTCCTAAGGGACTTTTTTGACCTTCTATACTATCCTAAGATATTCAAATGACCTATACTTTTCTTCCCTAATTCAAATTTATTCTCACAATTAGAGTTCTATTCCAACTCTCTTAGGAACTATTCTCAAAGACTCTAGTAGAGACTTAGCTTGGGAATCAAGGAAGGGATTTATTCTTCATCAAATTCTTCTTGATTCTTCTTGGTAAACTTAGGTATGTGGGATTGATTCATGGTCCCTTTCAACCATGAAGACCCTAAACTGTTTTTACTTGATTTTCATAAAATATAGCTTACTTTAATTATGTATTTTTTAGATTATTAGTTATTTGATTTAATTGTAGTATGGGCTATGTTTTATTGATGAATCTAAAGTGATTTAAGCCCTAATAAGTTGAATTGCATTGTAATTTATGAAGGTTTGAACATGCATGTCCCCTTTAAAGCTTGATTTAGGCATGGGTCTTCTAAATTGTGATTTGAACATGAAACTTTACTAATGGATTTACTTGAATTTATTATTGTATTATTTATTTTAGATTGAACTTCTATTACACATGCTAATCTCATATTATCTATGGCATATGCATTCATGAGCATTGAATTTTTGATGAAAATATTTTGGTTAGTTAAGCCCACATATGTTTATGAAATGATTTTGATACAATTATGGTTATGACAAGAATGGCATCACATACATATTTATTGATATCAGCTCTTAGAGAATACTAGGTGTTTACACCATATTGTTATAAGTGAATGAGCTATTCCTATGCATGAAAAGTATGGATTGAATTATGATTTGGCTTTTAAGCCCAAGTAAGCATTGAAATGATTTGAATAACTTGTGACTCTTCTGAAAGTATAGATATGTATAAGTATTCTTGTGGAATGTTGACTTAGCAGTAAATCAATTTGGAGTGTCACGGCCTTCCCCAATGGTCCTCTCCTTTACTTAAGCTATGTGCCAACATAGATATGTAGTAGCCATTTTTGGAATGGTTGTGTCTTAAGGGATAGTTACACATTTGATATGATATGATATCATATGGAAATCCTTCTAAAATGATCGGATCATCAGAAAGGTGTCCATCACATCGAAATGACTAGGTCATATAATGTGATATAGATTACCCTTGATAAGTAATGTTCTCTCACCGATGGGAGGTTTACATCGGGCAAATTCCTTTGCATGGGCTTAAGATATCGGTTATGGTCATAACATCTTTGTATATATAAGTATTATAGCATTTCATACATCATCGATTTCATGGAATATTGTTATATTGTCTTTCTTTGCTATACATTTCTCTTTCTATATTATGTGACTTGTCATCTAACATTGATTATAGGTTTCATAAGTCATATATATTGCATGTCTGCATAGTTAGTATATTTAAATATACTAACATATAATTTTTGCCTACATGATGTAACAATGTAGGGATCAGAGACTACCTTCATCCATTGTTTAACGGCTGGATCAGATTTGAGACACTTGTTGTGGTGATTTCCATCTTCCAAGGACAAGCCACCATCTATCTACCTTATTTTGTTTCTAGGTTATGTTACTTTTTAGTTTGAGGGCGAGCCTGGGATATCTTTTTGCCCTGATCCTATATTATGACTAAAGCCATTGTTGGACATCTTGTACAAATATATGTTATATGTTTTATTCAAAGACTATGATTTTGATTATCTATTGGATATGAATATTATGGATTTATTATGAGTATTATGATATATGATTATGTTAAGATATGGAAATATGAAAGATCCTAAGTCCCACATTGCCCCCATAGGCTTACCCGCCCCTGACCCATTATGTGTTATGTGTTATCTGAATCATTGTTAGTCTCTATCACTATGACGTCCCCATAGTGTGAGTTGTACTTTCTCATCCATCAAAACTATATATTTACTATTTCATAAATGCTTTTGAACTGATGATGTTTGAATGGATACTTTAAGGCTTGTTTGGGGACTCTCTGTTTCCTATTCTCATATCACTCCTAGACCCTATGTCTTGGTCATGACAAGATTAGTATCAGATTACTAGGTTTATAATTGATCCTCAATGTCCAACATGTTGTGTCGAGTAGATTTCTATTCATGGGTGTAAAGTACACCATGCATCTAAGTGGAAATCTATGATGGCACTTTAGGGACTACTTTACTTTTTCATGTCTTATATCGTGATTTAGACCTTATATTAAGGTTTCCTATCCCTGACAATGTCCTTGATACATTACAGAAGGTTCTTCCACAAAGAGCTCCCCTACCAGGATAGCCCTGGCTAATGAGGACCAAGCTCCTCAAGTGCAAATGAAAGATCCTTTCACTGATAGTGAATTTCATACTTCTATTTCTATGCTTCCATAGGTGGTCACTACTAAGACTAAACAACTAATCTTCCTTCCTATGATCCCACTCCAGCTTCTTGAGTGAGAGATTTTACCCAGAAGAAGCTCTGGAGTTCTATGGGTCAAAGGCTGATGAGGATGCCCAAGAGTTCATTGATGATCATTCTATGGTGCTGACTATTATGGGGGTGTCTTTTATAGTGAAGGATGAATTAGCTGCATATCAGTTGAAAGATGTAGGTTTAGTGTGGTAAACTCAATGGTTTATGGAGAGTGTTTGTGGTTATGTTGTTAATAGGGAAGAGTTCAAGTTCGCATTTTTGGATCATTTCTTCCCACTTGAACTTAGGGAAGCGAAGATGATAGAATTTATCAACTGCAAATAGGGTGGCATGAGTGTGAGGGACTATGCTCTAAACTTCACTAAGCTCTCAAAGTATGCCTATATACATATGGCTAACTCTTGTCCAAGAATACATAAGTTTATTTCTGTGTCTCTGATTTTGTTGTGAAAAAGTGTCATACAACTATGCTTATTTGGGACATGGACATCTCTAGGCTCATGGTCTATGCCAAACAAATCGAATGAAAAATCTTAAGGAAAAGAGAGTATATGATTCTAAGAGGGCTCGTTATGATGGTGGCTTCTTTAACTCCAAGGGTGGAGGTTATGGCCTCTTCCAACAGGGCCGAGGTTCTAATGTAAGGGCTACCAACATTAGGTTGGCTCCTCCTAAAGCACAAGTTGGTGGTGGGCCATTATTTCCCCAGTGTGGAAACTATGTAAAAAATCACACGGTTGCTTATTGTTGAGAGTTGGATGCATGCTATGGGTATGGTGATAAGAACCACAAGGTTGTTAATTATCCCAGAGTTTCTCAGAAAGGTCAAGGTCAAGTGGCTCAAGTTGATCAAGGCCAGCAAAGATCTCCATAATTTGGTGCTCTAAGAAACAACAGGTTTTATACTTTGTATGCTCGTAGGAAATTGAGGAGACTCCAGATATTGTGACTGGTATATTAAAAGTAGTTGATTTTGATTCTTATGCTTTGCTTGGTCTGGGTACCAATTTATCTTTTTGACACCTTTGTTGCCTTTTAAGCTAAGTTTAAACCTAAAATCTTAAGGGAGTCTTTTTTAGTTTGTACTCCCGTGGGTGAATCTATTGTTGCTCATAGATTTTATTAGGGTTGTCGTGTTTCTATGTTGTATAAAGTCTTCCCGTGTGATCTTGCGGAACTTAAGATGTTTGATTTTGATGTTATTCTCAGGATGTATTAGTTGCATGCTTCATATGCCTCTATAGATTGTAGAACCCAGAAAGTCAAGTTCAAATTTCCATATAAGCCTATTCTTAAATGGAAGGGTAGTGACTCCGCTATCAAAGGTTGATTTATTTCCAACCTTAAGGCTCGAATATGATTTTTAAGGTGTGTATTTATCATACTATGAGGGTTAAAATATGGAATTTGAGTTACTGACTCTTAAATTGGTCCCAATGGTAAATGAGCTTTCGATTGTGTTTCTCAAAGACTTTCTCGGTATTCCTCCTGATTGGAAAGTAGACTTTGGCATAGATCTTGTCCTAGATACTTAATGTATATCTAATCCTTTTTATCATATGGCACCGGTTGAGTTGAAAGAGTTGAAAGATTAGTTGAAGGATTTATTGAAGAAAGGCTTTATTAGGCCGAGAATATCACTATAGGGCACTCCGGTGTTATTTGTAAGAAAGAAAAATGGGTCGCTTTAGATTTGCATTAATTATAGGTTATAGAATGAGGTGACCATCAATAATACATATCCATTGACAAACATCAATGAGTTGTTTGATCAACTTCAAGGGGCCACCTATTTCTCAAAGATTGTCCTCCATTTCGATTATTATCAGTTAAAGATTAAGGACTGTGAATTCCTAAAACAACTTTTCAGTCTTGATATAGGTACATTGAATTTTTGATGATGTTATTTGGTTTTAGTAATGCTCTGCCTATGTTTATGGATCGTATGAATTGGGTGGTCAAGTATTTCTTAATAGTTTTGTTATTGTCTTCATCGATTATATCCTTATTTATTCCCTAAGTTAACAGGAGCACAATGGGTCATTTGAGATTGATTGTTTAGACTTTGAAGAAGACTCAAATATATGCTAAGTTCAGCAAATATGAGTTTCTGTTGCGTGAGGTAGCTTTTGTTGGTCATATGGTATCTGATGATGTTATTAAGATTGACCAAAAGAAGACTGAGGTCATGAAGAATTGTCATAGACCATTAGTTTTTTTAGATATTCAAAGTTTTCTTGGGCTAGTTATTAGGAGTTTTGTTGAAGGTTTCTCATCCATTGCATCTCCATTGACCAAGTTGACTCAAAATAAGGCCAAGTTTGTATGGTCAAATGAATATGAAAAGTTTTTTCATACTTCGAAAAATTAACTTATATCGGCTCCTATTTTGACTTTATTGGATGGCTTAGATGGATTTGTGGTATATCTAAATGCTTCTTGGATTAGGTTCGGCTGTGTGCTTATGCAACATGGTAAGGTAATAGGTTATGTATCTAGGCAAATGAAGGTGTACGAGCATAATTAGCTTACTTATGCTCTTGAATTAATGGTGGTGGTATTTGCTTTAATGATTTGGAGATATTATTTGTATGGTGTTTATGTTATTATTTTCAATGATCACAAGAGTTTGCAATATGCGTTCACTCAAAGGGATCTTAACTTGAGTCAAAGGAGGTGACTAGAACTCCTTAAAGACTATGACATGAGTGTGCAATATCACCTCAACAAGGAAAATATTATAGTTGATGCTCTCAGAAAGCTATCTATGGGGAGTGTAACCTATGTTGATGAAGAGAGGAAAGAGTTATGAAACAATCTTCGTTGTTTGGCTAGGTTGGGTATTTGGTTGGTTGACTATAATGAGGGTGATAGTCATGTTTAGAATGGGGATGAAGCTTCTGTGGTCATTGATATCAAGGCTAAGCAAGACTTAGACCTATCATTGGTTTAGTTGAAAAAGTTGGTTGCTGAAAAGAAGTTAGAGGTTTTCTCCCAAGAAGGAGATGGTGTGCTTCAATATCAAGATCAGTTGTGTGTCTCGGATGATGATGATCTTAGGAGGGTGGTCATGACTGAAGCCTATAACTCTTATTATTCTATTCACTCAAGATTTAAGGGAAATGTATTGGTGGCATGGTATGAAGAAATATATAGCCAATTTTGTATTTGAATGCGCTAATTATCAATAAGTGATGGTAGAGCACTAAAGGCTAGGAAGTGGGAATAGGTAAACATGGACTTTGTGGTTGGTTTGCCTTAAACCCGAAGGCAATTTGATTCAATTTGGGTTATTGTTGACCAGATGACTAAGTGAGCTCATTTCCTACTAGTCAAGGCTACCTTTAGAGCTGAAGTTTATGCAAGGTTATCTATTAAAACGTTGGTGAAGTTGAATAGTGTTCCTTGGTCTATCATATCAGATCATGGCACCCAATTTACTTATCACTTTTGGAGGTCATTTCAAATAGTACATAATACTAAGATGAAGTTAAGCACTGCTTTCCATCCTCAAGTCGATGAGCAAGCCGAGAGGATGATTCAAACTTTGGAGGACATATTGATGGCTTGTGTGTTAGAATTCAAAGGTAATTGGGATGATCATCTACCACTCATTGAGTTTGCTTATACAATAGCTTTTATGATAACATTGGTATGGCACCGTTTGAAGCTTTGTATGGTAAAAGGTGTAGATCTCTATTGGGGTGGTTTGATTTAGGAGAGATGGCTTTGATTGGCCCAGATTTGGTGTTGGAGACTCTGAAAAAAGTGAAGTTGATTAGGGAAAGGTCAAAAATGGCTCAAAGTTGCCAAAAGTCTTATTCATATCTTAGGAAGAGGGATCCTGAGTTTCATGTTGGAGATTGGGTGAATGTGAAGGTCTTACCCATGAAGGGTGTAATGCATTTTGGTAAAAAAGGCAAGTAATTCCTCGGTATGTAGGACCTTATGAGATTGTTGAGAGAATTAGGAGTGTGGCTTATCGGTTGGATTTGCCTATGGATTTATGTTCTATTCACATAATTTTCCATTTGTCTATGTTAAGGAAATAGATTAGTGATCCTAGTAGTATTGGTCCTTTGGAAGGTGTTGAGGTTGAGGAGAATATGTCTTCTGAGAAATTCCCGATTGAGATCTTGGATAGGCAAGTGAAATAGCTTTGCAACAAGGATGTGGCTTTAATTAAGGCACTTTGGAGAAATCAACATGTGGAGAGTGATACATGGGAGGTGGAGGTGGACATGCTGAAATGATATCCTCATCTTTTCCAATCTACTCAAGCCTAAGGTATTAGGTTCTTCCTTTACCAGGTGGTCCTAATTCTTTCACTCTTGTGTTTGATGACTTGACATGCATACATGTGCACAAAAATGATTTAAGAATGTTTTGAATGATTTAGAGATGTTTTGATATGAGTTTTAGGGTGTGTTTGGTATGAAGGAAAATATTTTCCATGGAAAATGTTTTCTTATGAAAACCAACTCAAAATCTTATTCTACGGGCCTTTACTCTCCGGCGACTTTTTTCGGGCACTATTTTCGGCGACACTTGTTATCATGATATGCTCTGCTCTGCTCCAAATTCTCACTTCTATATCTTCTTCATCTTCATGATCTTAACTGATTCACACTCTATTTTATTGCACCGATGATCTATTTTCTGGCTTCTTCATCACGTCGCTTTTGCTCTATTTAATCTTCAAAAGTTTCGAGGTTCCTATAAGATCACCTTGTGGACATCCCATCAGTATACTCTAACAATCTCTGAAGCAAATTTTGGCAACACAAAGGTTCGATGTTCCTACAACAATCTCCAGGTTTGACTTTTTGATGGTCCAGGTTCATTGGTTCCTTCATTTTTCTACACTTCTTGTTTTGAAATTCTTTGTTTTTCTCTGTACTTCTTGATTTTGACATTCTTTATTACTGATTCCTAGGCTGATTATTGTTACAACTCTTTATCTATATTTCTTGTTCGAATCACTGATTTATATATTTATAGCTCTTGTTCCGATTATTTGTATATATTTGTATTTCTAGTTACTTGTTGTTTCCTTGCTGCCTGGTACTTTCTGCATATATATTATTTGTTCTTACTGTGATTGTAGGTTATTTGTTATATATCGTGAGTATAGTGTTGTGTAGTTGTTTCATATTACTAGATATTGTTGATTACATATTGATTGTGGATTGTATAGCATATTGTTTTTGGGTATCATCCTGTTGTTGGTAGTTTTCTTGTTGTTTAATGTTTTATTGGTATGCTCGTTAGATTGTTTTACTGCTTCAGTTGTATTATTTTGGATTTTATAGCTTAGAGAGTTTTTAGTTCTTAGTTACTGGCATCAGGATCTCATGGGGGGGCTAGGGTCATGTCACTAGTTGGGGTCAGAGGTTAGGGATAGGGGTTGTAAGGGAGGCATAGGGTTATTCAAGTTAAGGGTCGGGTTGTGGAATATAGGATCTCTTACAGGGAAATCGATAGAGCTAGTGAAGTGTCTTAAGAGGATAAATATTAATATGACGTGTGTTCAGGAGACCATGTTGGTAGGCACCAAGGCTCGGGATATGGATGGGTTTAAGTTGTTGTACTTGGGTAGTTCTAGGGATAGAAATGGTGTGGGTATCCTAGTAGACGAGGATCTTAGGGAGTATATGGTTGAGGTTAGGAGGGTTAATGATAGGATGATATTTATCAAACTAGTGGTTGGTAGACATATGGTGAACGTATTTAGTGATTATGCGCCCCAAGTAGGCCTAGATGAGGAAGTCAAAAGGCTTTTTTGGGAGGAGATGGATGAGGTTGTGCAAGGCATAACAGAGACAGAAAATATCTTCATTGGGGGTGACTTTAATGGGCATATAGAGGTAACTAGTAGAGAGTTTGAAGATGTTCATGGAGGCTTTGGTTTTGGGGAGAGGAATGGAAGTGGGACGTCTCTCTTGGATTTTGCCAAAGCTTTTGAGTGAGTGACTACTAACTTGTGTTTACCAAAGAGGGAAAATCACTTGATTACCTTCCGTAGTACGGTAGCTAAGACTCAGGTAGATTACCTACTTCTCCGAAAGGGCGATAGAAGTCAATGTAAAAATTACAAGGTTATTCCGAGTGAAAATGTTTCCACTTAACATAGGCTTTTAGTGATGGACGTGGAGATCAAGAGAGAAAAGAAGAAGAAGGTTATGTATGCCCAACCTAGGATTAGATGGGGAGGCCTTACTCGTGCCCTTTCTTGTGAGATGGAAGAAAAGCGGAGAAACTTAGAGGCCTGGAGTAACGAAGGTAATATGAACAGTATATAGGACACGACTATTTGTTGTATAAGAAAGGTAGATACCGAGGTACTAGGGGTTACAAGAGGGACCTTGGGTGGATGTCAGGGCAATAGGTGGTGGAATGATGAAGTTCAGGATAAAGTGAAAGATAAGCAAGTCGCTTACACAGAGTGGTTAGAATATTGGGATGAAGATGAAAAGCAAAAGCTTAAGGTAATCTATCAGAAGGCCAAGTCAGAAGCAAAGATGGGGATGACCAATGCTAAGTCTAAGGGCATCCTTATGAGGAACTGACTGATAAAGTCAGGGGCAAGAGATTGTATAGGCTAGCGAAAGTAAGAGAAAGAAAAGATCACAACTTGGACGAAGTGAAGTGCATCAAGGATAAGGAGGGCAAGGTGTTGGTGGATGACACTTCCATTAAATTATGGTGGTAAGCTTACTTTCATAAACTCTTAAATGAAAAAAGAGAGAGAGATAGTAAGATGGGTAATTTGGCACACTCCGAAACCTTTCATGATTTTGGATATGGCAGGTGGTCCAGAGTTGAGGAGGTAAGATGGGATATTAGTAGGATGAATAGGGGGAGGGCAATCGGGCTCGATGAGATTCCGATAGACTTTTAGAAGATCATGGTTAAGGATGGCATTGAGTGGTTGACTAGACTGTTCAATGTTATTATGAAGACGACCAAGATGTCTGATGATTGGAGGAGGAGTACAATGGTTCCATTGTACAAGAATAAGGGAGATATTCAAAACTATAACAATTACAGAGGTATCAAGTTGTTAAACCACACTATAAAGGTTTGGGAGAGAGTAGTGGAAACGAGGGTGCGAAAAGTAGTATCTATCTCGGAGAATCAGTTTCGATTCATGCCGGAACGGTCGACTGCTAAAGAAATTCATCTTATTTAGAGGTTAATGGAAAAATATAGGGAAAGAAAGAAGGAGCTTCAGATGGTGTTCATTGATCTCGAGAAGGCTTATGACAAAGTCCCAAGGGATGTCTTATGGAGGTGTCTAGAGGTGAAAGGTATCCCAGTGTCATATATCAAGTGATTAAGGACATGTGTGATGGAGTCAAAACTCGAGTAAGAATGTTATAAGGAGACTCAAAGTATTTTCCTATTGAAATGGGACTCCATCAAGGAAAATAGCCCGTTCTTGTTTGCCTGGTTATGGATGAGCTGACGCGATCTATCTAGGAGCAAGTGCCGTGGTGTATGCTATTTGCAGATGACATAGTATTGATCGATGAGACTCGGACTAAAGTTAATGATAGGCTAGAGGCCTGGAGACATGCCTTAGAGTCCAAAGGATTCAAATTGAGCAGGACCAAAACTGAGTACTTGGAGTGAAAATTCAATGTTGATAGGGATGAAGCAAACTTTGATGTGAAGCTTGCCACTCAACCTATCCCCAAGAGGAAAAACTTTAAGTATCTGGGGTCCATCATCCAGAGTAGTGGCGATATTGATGATAATGTCACATATTGTATTGGGGCAGCATGGACTAAATGGAGGCTTGCCTCTGGAGTTTTATGTGATAAGAAAATAACACTTAAACTAAAAGGTAAGTTTTATAGAGTGGTGGTTAAACCATCGTTGCTGTATAGGGTGGAGTGTTGGCCAATAAAGAATGCACATGTTCAAAATATGCATGTCGCAAAGATGAGGATGCTGAGGTGGATATGTGGCCACACTAGGAGTGATAAGGTTAGGAATGAGACCATTCGGGAGAAGCTAAAGGTGGCCCCGGTAGCCAAAGAGATGAGGGAAGCCAAACTGCGATAGTTTGGACATGTGCAGAGAAGAAGTAGCGATGCTCCTATTAGGAGGTACGAGAGGTTAGTTTTAGGAGCTACACAAAGGAGTAGAGGTAGACCGAAGAAGTACTGGGGGAGGTGATTAGACATGATATGGCAGACCTAGATCTTACTGAGGACATGACATTAGATAGAAAGAAGTAGAGGTCACGAATTAGTGTAGCAGGCTAATTGGTAGGGTTAGGTGGATGCTTGGCTTTGGGGTATGGTATGGTTAGATGGAGGACATGTTTCTTGCATTATCACTATCTGTCGTATTACTTTTTATCATATTTACATACTGCCATATGTTATTCATTATTAGTCGCCCTTTCTGTTCCCTTCCCTTTACTTTTTGTCATATCTAGTTCTTTCTGCTTATGGGTTTTGAGATGAGGGTTACCAAGAAACAGCCTCTCTACTTCTATGAGATAGTGGAAAGGTCTGCATACATTCTATCCTCCTAAACCCCACTTGTGGGATTCACTGGGTATGTTGTTGTTCTTGTTGGAAAATGTTTTCCTAGAAAATGGGTTAATTTTTAACTCATTTTCTCATGTTTGGTTGGTGAGTGAAATATATTTTTCAGAAAATACTTTTTACTATTTGGTTAATGAGTAAAAACATTGTTTTTAGAAAAAACTTCAATTTTTAGCTAAAGAGTAGATAACAATTGGTAGAAAAATAATTTTGACATGAAAATATTTTCATAATTTAAAATATTTGTTAAAAATAAATATTTAAATTCTTGTTTAGAGGGTAGTGGTGGGAGGCTAGGGGATGGAGTGGGCATAGGGGCGGGGTAGTGTAAAAATTAAATTTTTCTAAGTTGAAATTTTTTTTAAAAAATAAATTTTAATTTTTTTTGTATTGTAGGGGGGGAGAGGTTAGAGTAAAAAATTGAAATTTTCAAATTTCAATTTTTTTAAAAAAGTAATTGTTTAACTTTTTTGTATGGGGTTGAGTCGGGGTAGGGTGGGC
>JAOTQJ010204255.1:0-19597 GCA_025642045.1 Solanum sejunctum
TATCTTCCCCTTTTTTTCCTCTCATTTTTCTTTACGTTGCGTTACATTTCATTTTTTACATTTCACTGTATTTCATTCCATCTTTCATTTCATTTCATCTAACATTTTCATCTTGACATGTCTATCCATATCTAGTACTTCTACATATGGGTTTTGTGCTGAGGGTCTTAGGAAACAACCTCTCTACCTCGATGAGGTAGAGGTAAGGTCTGCGTACAATCTACCCTCCCCATACCCCACTTGTGGGACATCACTTGGTATGTTGTTGTTGTTGTTGTTATATTATAAACCAACAATGAGAGGACCATCACAACTATGTTAGGTTGTACTCAAAGCTGTTTTAACTTGGACTTTTGTGTTGGTACTTCTATGCATTAAATAGTTGTACTGTACGCTACTTTAGGTTATACTCTTGCTTTGGGTTTTAAAAGTACTGCTGTAGCTACTGTATACACGTAACATTTCCATGTAGTACTTCTACGATTGCAAGCTGCCCGTTCGTTGGATACCAAGGTTATCTACCCCCATTGGGTGTTAACGCGGTGGAGCCGTTCTCGTTGGTCTCAAATGCGGTGGCTTTCTGCCAAGCTTTAAGGGTGTTGATTTCTTTCAAGCCCCCGTTATTGAGGCCTTGAGATGTCATGCGCTGTTGGGTAGCCTCAGATCCTCCTTCCCTTTGCATTGCCAAGGTCGCGGTGGTCTATGAGAAATTGACCTCACTCTTCTTTCACGGTATGGTGCTTCACACTGTTGACCGCTTTGCCTTTAATATGGCCGCCAGGGTTTTCTGGTGGTTGATGTCTTACGTTGCGGGTAGTTTTAATCGTTGCCACTGCATTTTTTATTTTGCATGTTTGGTTTAATTGTACTCTGTGAATGGCCCAATCAGTAGCTGGGGTAGTCCTCACTAGGACCTTCTTTTGGATTTTGGTACAATGTCCATGGGTAAACTTCTCTTTCACACATTACTCTTCTACATGAATATTTGGTAGTACATATTTATGTGAAACTTGGGCTTACTGATTGGAAAATTTGTTCGTTCTTACAAGCTTCCATTTCTACAATCATTCACATTTTCCCGCTCTTGATCGCTTTGGGTTTAATATGGCTGTCGGGGTTTCCTGGAGGTTGATGTATTACGTTGTGGGTAGTTTCAATCGTTCCTACTGCAGTTTTAATTTCCAGGTTTGTTTTAACGTTACTCTGTGAAAGGCCCAATCAGTATCTGGTGTAGGCCTTACTAGGACCTTCTTTGGATTTTGCTACAATATCCATGGGTAAACTTCTCTTTCACACATTACTCTTCTACATGAATACTTGGTAATAGATATTTCTTTGAAACTTGGGCTTACTGGGAAATTTGTCCGTTCTTCCAGAATTTTGGTACAATGTCCATGGGTAAACTTCTCTTTCACACATTACTCTTCTAGATAAATAGTTGGGTAGTAGATATTTCTGTGAAACTTGGGCTTACTGATTGGGAAATTTGTGTGTTCTTACAAGCTTTCACTTCTACAATCATTCATGTTCCCGCTGTTGATCGCTTTGGGTTTAATATGGCTGTCGGGGTTTCCTGGGGGTTCATGTATTACGCTGTGGTTAGTTTTAATGGTTCCTACTGCAGTTTTAATTTCCAGGTTTGGTTTAACTGTACTCTGTGAAAGGCCCAATCAGTATCTGGGGTCGGCCTTACTAGGGTCTTCTTTGGATTTTGATGTCCATGGGTAAACTTCTCTTTCACATATTACTCTTCTACATGAATAGTAAGTAATAGATATTTCTTTGAAAGTTGGGCTTACTGATTGGGAAATTTGTCCATTCTTCCAAGCTTTCATCTGTACTATCATTCACATTCTTCAACTGTTGATCGCTTTGGGTTTAATATGGCTGCCGTGGTTTCCTGGGGGTTGATGTATTACGTTACGAGTAGTTTTAATGGTCCTGACTGCAGTTTTAGTTTCAATGTTTACTTTAACTCTATTCTGTGAATGGCCTAATTAGTAGCTGGTGTAGGCCTTACTAGGCCCTTCCTTGGATTTTGCTACAATGTCCATGGGTAAACTTCTCTTTCGCACATTACTCTTCTACATGAATAGTTGGTAATAGATACTTCTATGAAACTTGGGCTGACTAATTGGAAAATTTGTTCGTTCTTCCAATCTTTTATCTCTACAGTAATTCACATTTCGTTATATTTGTATGTTCTTCCAAGCTTCCAGTTATAGACCTATTCACATTTATTTATCAAAATTACCGTGAAAAAACAGATAATTCGTGATGTAGTTCTACATATGTTCCCCACTCCACCTAATTTTGCAAAGAGCTCATGCCAATCTCCGCGAAAACCAGACTGCTGGTCCTGAAGGATAGATGTAATTTGTTAGTTCTTCTGCGCTTGCATTTTTACAATCATTATTATTACCCAAAAAATATAGATAATTGGTGTGTTTGTTCTATAGATGTTCCACTTTATTAGCCGTACATAGATACTGCTATATGGTTGTACTCCCTAGCTAACAGTATTGTTAAGATGGCTAATGGTAGTGTTACGAGGTCTAACATGTAAGGTTAAATAGAGGCCCTTGATTGAGTTTGTTGTGGAGCACAAGCTACGGTTGCATTTCTACAATCATTCACAATTACTTATCAACTATTAATAAAAAAAGACAGATAATTGGTGTGTTTATACACTATAGATGCTTCACTTTATTAGCCGCACATAGATACAACTATATGATTGTACTCCCCGGCCTACAGTATTGTTAAGAAGGGTAATAGTAGTGTTAAGAGGTCTAATGTGTAAGATTAAATAGAGGACCCTCACTGAGTTCGTTGTCGAGCGCAAGCTAGCGGTTTGATGTGATGCCCTCTACGATGTCTACCCGATGAGGAACCGTGTTCTGGACACTTTCGGTAGGGGGGGGGGGATTTTGCACCCCTATATTATTTGGTCCTTAGGATTACTAGTACACAGTGGAGTGTAAGTTCTGTCAATGTTATTTCATTGTTGGTTGGGCCACCTAGGGAATACTCAATCGTGGTGTTTACGTATTATTTGCTTTCTGCTTCATTGGTTTCAGGATGAATACCTCATTTTGGTGCACTGCCTAATCCTCCAGTTTTTTGTGACTCCTTCGTTACTCGGCCCGAATCTGCTTTGCCAGTCAGTGGCCGCGCAAGATGGCCCTAAGATTGACGATTGCGGAGATAACACCTGACAGCCCAGATTGGACCTGCAAGCTACGAATTGTGGATATTAGCAGGCAAGTCACGAGGAAAAAATTAAATTGCAAAATCTAATTCTGGAAGATGAGCAGGTAATGTTCGATTACATAGTAGCAACCCATTTCCTGCCGCTTCTGCATTTGTTTCCTACCCCCACCCCCTCCCAATTTTTGGGTGGGTGTAAAAGTTTTGCATTCCTGCAGGAAGATCAAGTTCGGGCAGTTGTGTATGAGGATGATCTTGGGTATTATGCTTCTAAATTCTCATTGTTCAGTACCTACCTCATCTCGAGTGCGCGAGTAACAAAATCACAGGTTAAGTACAATAGGTTGATACATAAATTCTACTGGGTAATCGACAAAGAAACACTACTAGAGCATGTTAATAGCAGTGACACGATCGAAAAAGCACTGCCTCCCCCAACGAAGCTGAAACTCACGCCTTTCACAATGATTAGGGAGATCACTTTTCTCCTACGGCAGAAATTGGTATACCCTTTGTCTCTCCCTACACTATGTACATTTGATATCTGCATCTGCCAACTCTAACACATTTGGCGCTGCGACATATGCGGCTTTACTCATTGAAAATTTTGTAGGCATTGTCCTTCGCTCAGGACCTTTGAAAAGGGCAGGTCGCAACAAAACTAGGTGTCGTGAAGTTACCGTTACAGATAACCAGTAAGTACAACTACTGAACTGTTAACATCCATCTGGTTTATGGGAAGTAAAGGTCCTCGCTCTCTTGCTCAATTTCAGGTTAAACCATTTTTTGTTCACTCTCTGGGACGACTTCGCCGACGTTGAAGGCACTGAACTGGAAGCAAAATTGAAACGGGGTGATGACTTTCCAGTGATTCTTGGCCGTAACATAGGAGTGTCACCGTACCGAGTTTACCCCCCTTGCAGCTTTCGTGTAAACTGCCTTCTTATGATGTGCACTTTCCTGATAATGCTTGCCTGACACAGGGTTAACATTGCAAATCCTATTTAATTCTACGATATGCATCAACTCCAGCTATCCACAGTCACTACAACTTCTGAATTGCTAGAAATTTCCCGGTCTTAAACGTTGCTTCTAAGCTGCTATTTGCCCATATAATGAATACAGCTCGAATGTATACAGGGCAAAAGACAACAAAGATGCACTCTCCGGACACACAATAGACGTTCTTGTGGGGTCATCGGGCAGTCTTGCTTTGGCTCCGCCCCTCCATTCGATCATCTCCGTCGCTGAAATTACATCGTCAAAACCCGATTAGTCTGCCGTCTGTCTACAGCATCCTAACTAAATCATTGACTCTGTTAACAGTGGGTACTGCCCCCTCCTTCTCCCTAGGTGGTTGTTTTCTACATTGAAGCTGAGATGTCCATCGCAGATTGACGACAAAGTTTCTGTGTGTTGGAATGCTCAGGTTGCCAGCAGAGGAAGCGTACCCAGCATCGCCGCCAATTTGAATGCACTAGGTGCCAGAAGCGTACAACATTAGTATCTCGGTAATGAATCTACGCCCCTGTTATTCCATTCTAAAGTCTAACTTGCAATATATATACCAGCTTAATGAACTAATAACTCCATGGAATTGCAGGTGCATTTTTGAAATGGCTCTTACTGATGAGAGCGGCTTGGCTAATGCCTTTATTTCTGGAAACATAGCCGAACTACTTCTAAGTGCAACAGCTGACACCATATTCCAGGCAACTTACATCAAGGTTATTGGGCTGAGTTACTTTGGTTCCTACTTCTTGCTACATAAATATTGCCTACAGTCGTTGATATTGCTTGGCTAGAACCGTTATTTGAGGCTGGTATATTGATTTACGGAAATCAGCTGCATTCAACATATGCAACCGAGTAATTACATATGCATGTGTCTTGATGAAAATTGTAAACATGAAATTCCGGAAGCTTGACTACTTGCAATTAAATGTTCACTACGTCGGATGCAAAATTAATAAATAGCAACTCATCAAGCCATCGTTACAACTTTAGAAAATGACATCCTCCTACTATCTCCTCTTACAGTGATATTATCCGTGACTGACCTCTGTAGCATCATTTACATGGCCATTATGTTGTTTAGGACTTTAGGTGCCCATTCAAGCCTACATAACCTACTTTGTTGTTTATGTCATACGCTTATTCATGCATCTTCTGGACTTCCTTCGCTGCGTTTTCTTGACCTTGTTCAAATGCTGAGCCTATGTTATAGTTCGATGCCTTTTCCAAATATCTTTACCCAAACTGTTTCCCCCGACGGCTTCCAATTGGGTGGGCTGCCCGTCCTCTCCTGTTCGCCCTATACACAAGAACATTTACGGTTAACTTTCTTAATCTTTAATGCTTTCAAATGTTCTTGGTGGTTGACAGTATGAGTAATTGTGCATTAAACATGCCCAACTGATGTTGTGCAACCGAGTTTTCTACATTCAAGTTCGAAGGGCAACTTCCAAAGGCTCTAACGGTCGTCAGCGAACAATCCGAATCTTAGGATACATCAAAAAGGAATGCTTCTTCCCAATAATTGGTGGTGCTAAGCACAACAGGGTTGTACAGTCAGATGGCCCAATCGACACAGAGCTCAAGCAACCAAAGGCTGAAGGTGAAACTTCCGGAAGTAGTGTGGCAGGTGACGTAGTTACTGTAGTTGAAACACTGTAACAGGTGTGTCACTAACTTGTGCTTGACTACTTTGCATTACATATGTAAGTACACCTGCATTCTAATACGCCGAACGATTTAAGGTTGGGGAAATGCGAACAATTTCAGGGTACAGGGCGAATTGATGTGTTTTTGTTCTTTTTTGGTTGGTTTTGGTGTGCCTGGAAAACAAATTTACCCCTACCAGATCTGAAATGGCTGTTTGATTTCATCTGAGAAGGTCATTCAAGGTAAATACAGACAACTAGCCGTTGCATTACATGGGAGCTTTATAGATTTTTTTGGGGAACTGTCATGAAGCTGCTGAATTTGCTCATAAATGGACCAGTCGCTATCACTTAGGTATGTATTGCTGTAATTTTTGGCTGAACAAATATTTAATATTACGTTACCGGCTCTGGCACCCACAAATAATTACCAGAATCTGTACTGAATGGTAAATTGTGCCCCTTTGTGGAAGTATCTTCACCTTGAACAACAATTACTCCGTTACTAAGTCGAATAATAGAGCCTAGTTTGCTATGGCAGTACACTGCACTGCCATTAACTGACTTGTGTTGTTTGCTGGAGTTGCTTTTAAGGCTCCGTTTATGGGATCACCTCTTCCAGCTAATAGTAAATATAATGTTACAGATGTTCCACTGGCTACCGGCGCAGCAGTACAACTGTGGAATATTTGGTAAGCTATTGGCTGGTCCTGAATAGTAGCTGGTGGTTTCAAAGGTAAAATCTATAATCGTACCACCACAACCCACTCTCTGCTAGAACTTGGTTTTGTTTCGCCGATACAAACTGTGTTGGGATTCAATGATCTCCTTCCTCATCGACTGACTCATATTTACATCTTCTGGTAGGTACGGTGGGAGGTTGCTACAGGTTATCTTTTGGAATGATGTGATTTTGGCTGGACTTGAACTGCAGTACGCCGCTACTGAAGCTTGCTGAGTGGACATGATTTCGGGGAAAACCTGATTTTCTGTTTTACCTTTTGCACTTTTGAAGGTTGCAGCTGTCAAACTATGGTTGTCACAAATGTAACTGAATGACAAACTTATGGTTGTTGTAAATATTAGTGTTATGGTATTAAATATAGCTTGTTGAATGTTGGTTGTGCGCTAACATTGTCGGATGTACGACTAACGTAAATCATACGAATGTCGAAAATGCTTTGACTGTATTTGGACTTGAAATTTCCACATAGAAGGCTCTGCCTGTATTTGCGCCTGAGTTTGCCACTATTGTTTACTTCGTTGGACCCACCAAAGTTAAGTGGTACTTCATCACCTAACTAAAGTTACGTGGTATTTCATATCCCCTGTGAAAAATAACTTAAGGTCGGTCAGGTTAATCTTAGGCATATTTATACGCCTAACTAGTCAAAAATTTCATAAGTAGAGTGACACTCAAGGATCAAATCATAATGTTTTAGACTTTTTTGGTATAACTATTTTGTGTATTTTGCTAATGTTGGATCAAGTGCACCATGTTGTTGTGGTTCATGAATTTTTACTAGAATACATTACTTCGGAGTGATACATGAACCAAGTGGAGACAAATAATATGTTGCAAAGTTAAGAAACTGTTTAACACCAGGTTCGCGTCGCGGACCAGTGTTAAAAAGGTGTTTTCTGAGTCAGCCGACAAAAATAGCAAGTGGGCAAAAAGTATGCTAAGTCTGTGATCCGAACTTGAGAAAAAGTTGAGAAAAGTCAGATTTTCAGGAATTTTTAGTGCTATAAGATATCCCACATGAATTGGGATTATCATTGTGTCTTCCTTGGACGGGAAAACGGTGAAGAAAAGGAGAAGACAAGTTCTTCAACCTTTGGTTAGTTCCATTTCTTGATTGTCTTGTTTTGATTATGAGTTTGAATATGTATTTGGTGTGTAATCTTATAATGAGTTACTAAACGTATCATTTTCTGGGGTTTTAACTATAGACAATGTTTTAGTTGTTGAATCTTTGCATTTATGAAGGGGTTGTGATTGTTCTTATATTCTTTAAATCTCCATTTTTGAGCTTGATCACCTTGGAAATGAATTTATTGTGTGTTACGAATTCGAGAGATGTTGTGATGCATAGAATATAGGAAGTATAAGAAGCTTGTTCAATTTATAAAAATAGATTGATTTTTGTATTGGATAATTGTGACAACTACCTCCATACCTTGCTTGATTCAAAATAAAGGATGAAATCTTTAATGCATTTTTATTGGATTGTCTATCTCCACTCAACGATGTAGTTAGGCAAAACACTAAAAATAGGCTAAAAAGAGATGTATAACCCTATTTTGGTAATTTCAACCCTTTGAATCAACAATTGACAACTCAAACATAAGTGATGCTTAATAACTAATTCAACATCAACAAAGTTACGGTCTCAAAATTTCATTTATATTGATATTTAATCACAAGAATCAACTTGAGTATAATCACACTTTCTAGTGATTGATAGTTCATAAGCTAGTTGTTAATAATAATTTTTATCAAAACTTATTCAATTTTACATCCATATAACAATTTGGAAATTTACCAATTTATATCAAGTCTCTTCAGTTCGACATCTCGATCTTCAAAAGGCCACTATATTACTTGTGTCGATTTCGTACACTTGCGTATGCTAAGAGCCGACACAGGCTCTTACAGTTACTAAGTTTCACCTTATTGCCTTAGTTAGACGCTAAAGTCTTTCACTGGTGCAGTACTTGCAATCCAATAAATTAACATTGCTGAATTTTTACATCAACGATATCTATGATAGGACATAACAAGAATCAGAGAGTAGACCTGTTAGGCGATATACCGTGTCTACTCAACCAAATAACAATGTAGAACAAATAAGTTCCTTTATTAGTTCGTCATTTCACGCTCTTCCTGCAAGTGCTAACCTGGTTAGTAGTGAACCTGGTTATATTCTTTGAGTTTGTTCACGAAAATATGATTTGAATCTTTTATGTACAGGTCGAACTTCATTGACTTTTGTTACGTAAATTATAATTTGAACTTCTTTGAACCAAACTAATCAGTTCATGTTCCTTCACACAGTTAGTACACTGAAATTACGAGGTCATTGTCGCCACGTTATACTTATTGTATCAGACTTAAAGTGAAATAGCAAATCTTCATATTTAGGCTATTCAATCTGCCTACTACCCAAAAATTGGGGAAGAGAAGTGTTTGCATGCACTAGGCCCATCACGTGGCTTCCCAAAAATTGCATTTCTGCGCCAATACAACACCTACAGGCAGCTAAAAAAATCCCCTCTGCTACCAAATAAAGACAGGAACTCTTCAATACACTCTCCGCCAGCCTTTGGGTTTGCTCAGAATTGGTTAACAGTTAACCCAAAAGGGCGTAAAATTCTTCACCTTGAAAGCACTCGAATCTGCTGTAAACCAGGTATCATATTGCTTCTTACACCAATTCTTGATTTGTTCAGCTTTGAGGATGCCATAATACATTCCATAATTGGTCTATTGCCTTGTGTTCAGTTCAATTATTTAGAATTATACAAGGTGCCTATTATTTATAGACAGTAATCAAGAGAAAACGCTACCACTAGTTGGGCCATCTCCTAATAGCAAATTCATTTATTTAAGTATTACCGCACTAACAGGAGGTAAAATGGAGAACAATTGTTTTGGTGGCATTACAGCATTTCATTTAAATGCAAGTCGAACCTACATATATAGCCTTCTTGAAGAAACCTTTGGGGTATATGCGAGTATTACGGAAAAACTAATTGCCAAGTTCCCCCATTCTCTTTCTGGGACATATTGTTGCTTATACTGTGAAGATCCGCTATTGTACATCAGGTCTTTGCATACATTGCCAACTAACTTTTGCTCCCCTGGTTAAGCGTGCATGAAAACTTGACAGACTGTTAGTAGTAAGATTCAGACACGTCTAACACTATATCGAGAATTACATATTGGTAAACGTTCCGTGAAATTCTACAATCTATCGCCCTATGTTTATAGAGTTTGTGCATATATATATATATGTATGTAGGATGATTATAATAAAGTGGTAGTTCAATAGCTCATGAAACCGTTTCCGAGGCCTTCAATAACCTATACCCAACGAAGCTACCAAAAAGTTTCTAATTGGGCAGTTCCATGACCAATACTCATCTGTGGAATGCTTTTGTAAACAACTCTATTTACCATATTTAAAGGTGCAGTTGACCCAAGTATACGTAATAGTTAGTGTACGTTCACCTGTACACTCACTCAATTGTATGGCTGCAAATTGTTTCCTAAGTTGCAGCATTACTTGCTAGCGAGATGACGGAAAGCAGTGCGGATACGCCTATGCAATTGGGTAATAATGGGGAACAACAGCATTCACGTCAAAATTTTTTGCGGCGTAGTAAATATGCCCAAATGTCTCTTGAGAGGAAAACTCTATTGCTTGCACAACAGCAAGCACGAAGAGCTGAAGCTGCTAAGGTTCGGTTTTTACAGGAATCAGATGAGTCATACGGTGCCTCTGAAATGAACGGTCAGTGTAGCCATCCTAATACAGCTCCAACTTCAACGTGTTCAATGCCTATATACCAAGGTTTGGTGTACTATTTACAATTATGTTGTTTGGGAGTCTTCATTAGGCCAGTTGTGTGAATACTATAACATTTGATATCTCCAGACCAAATAGGTCTCTGAATTGAACTTCACTGAAAGACTGTTAAACTCATTGTGTAGAACTTATTGCTTACCTAATAACACTTTACATCAGATTACATTTCACCACAAAGTCATTGAAAATTACATATTACCTCCCAATTGAAGTTCTACTTTTTGCCGAAACCTTACCAGTTGGCATATCATAGGTCATGCTTGCATGTCAGCTAAAACTCGTGCCTCTGCTGAAGTAGGTAAGACATAACAAATTGAACCTTCATACCTACTTTTACTATGTGGACATGCCTAGGCGTCGATTGTAAAACTACCAGGATTAACAACAAACATAGGAGGTACGACTGAAGATATCTCAAGGGTAAATGTGACTTCACCTATAGGTATGCCTTCCGACGCTAACATGATAACACATTGTACTTCATTATTTCAGACTAAGAGTACACTTATTGATAACATTTGTGCTTTTCGTAAGGAACTTCTTGGTATTGATCTAAGCCGTTTGAATTCATGCACGACCGATGTGCACCAAACTCACGTTATCAACTGCCAAGAAGGGGGAAAGAGAATTTAAGACCTGAAGCCCAATAAGAGTCTAAACTTACTTTAGCGCAAATCTCAGAGCTAAATAACAGTTCAATGAAATGACATCAAAGTCATTCTTTAGCCCTTCCTCTTTACCTAATAACGCTTGACCAACCCATTAGAGTTGAAAGCACATGCACTGTAATCTAATCACATCTGTAAAATAAGATGATATTGCTTAAAGTACTTTACCTCTGTCCATATTTGTCCGATATGATTCCACGTCCAACACTATATCGATAATTACATATTCGTACATGTTGGATGAAACCATAGGTCTACCATCCGATGTTTAGCCATTTTGCACATATATATGTAGGATACTTCTAATAAAGTGGTAGTTGAATAACTCTTAAGCGGCTTTGGGAGCCTTCAGTAACCTCGGGTGCCAAACGGCCTGTTAGCTTGTAATTTCGCATTTCCATGAGCAAGTGACCAAGATATACATAATAGTTAGTGTACGTTCAGGTGTAGACTGACTAAATTATATCGTTACACATTGCTCCCTGACTTGCAGCATTACTTGCAAACGAGCTGATCGAAAACAGTTGTGATACGCCTACGCAATTGGTTAATAGTACGGAACAACAACGTTCACGCTGGAATTTGTTGAGGTGTACTAGATATGCTGAAATGTCTCTTGAGAGGAAAACTGTAATGCTCGGGCAACAACAAGCCCGAAGAGCTGAAGTGAAGAAGATTCGACTGTCGCAACAACCAAAGGATACGTACGGTGACCCTGAAGTGAACAAACACTGTTGCCATCCTAATAAAACTCCAACTTCAGGTTGTTCACTGACTACATACCAAGGTTTGGTATAGTATATACAACACAGTTTACTTCATTATTTCAGACTAAGAGTACACTTTATTAATAACATTTGTGCTTTTTCTTTCGAACTTCTTGATTTTGTTTGAATTCGTTAGAATTCACGCAAGGTGTATGTGCACCCAGCTAAAGTTTGTCGCCCCCCCCCCTCCCAAAGGGAAACATAATTTAACAACTTGAGGGAAATGAGCATTTCAACTTGCTTGAGCGCAAATCCCACAGCTGAATAACAGTTCAATGAAAGGACATTAAAGTCATTCTTTACAACTTCCACTTTACGGACCAACGTTGACGAGGCCATTAGAGTTTAGCGCATAATCAGTGTAAAGAAACTTCTGCGAACGAACTTGATATTGCTTATACTAAGTTACTTACGCCCATATTTGCAGGAAATGATTCCACGATTGCTGATGCAACTGCTGCCACTGAAGTAGGTCTGTAAAACCATGTCTGAAGATGCTTCCTACTTTATTCCCTCCCCTCAAACAACCAAAAAGCCAAACAACAACCTTCATGGCTAAGCACGCTTGTGATTACCACTAGGATCAACATCAAGTACTGATGTTACCAGACCCCAAGGGCCATCACCAGCCTTTGCTCCTACAATAGGTATGTACTGTACCGCAACCGTAGTAGGCCAGTGTAATTGTTGAGTTAATAATAGTATTACAATTGGTTCAATATAGGAAGAAGAGATTAAAAATCAATTTACTGAACAATAATCTACGATCGACAAATTATGTTGAGCTTAAAAAAGTGCCTAATTGTAAATTTTACAGGGCCCGAAAAATTCAATATGAATCCCCAGGCTCCTTGTGATAACGGATCAATTAAATTGATTTCTCATAAAATGTCACCTGAGTTATGAGCTCTTTTCCTCAGCGACACTAAAGAATGTAAACATTTTCGGACCTACAGTAGAAATCGTGGCATATATACATTTAGAGTACAAGGACAAATGTATCACTTTATTGAATATTTACTAGCGGATAACGACAGGCCAAGAAATTTGCAGCTATATTTCTATGATAATGAAAGTGACATAAGAAATCGACTGTCTTTACCAGGTAATTTGAGTGAATTAATGGTCGGGAAGTTGATGGATATGTTGAGGCTTAATTCCTATACTCTCCTTTTAAAGTCATTAGTAGACGTTCCAAAACTATCGGAATTCTACATTTCCCTCAAATCAACTGCTGGTTTAGACCAATGAACTTACAATTTGCCTACCACTTCAGAAGTAGGGGCCATCTGGATTGAAGACCAAACAAATGACAAATTTTCCGCACCTCATATTCGAATATACACCCATAATAAAAAAATTCAAATTGTAAATTACTATTATGGATGTTATGATCCATTACAATACCCACTATTATTTCCTCACGGCCAAAATGGATGGCATTGTGGTATTAAAAAGGTACGCCACAAATCTAGCACTTCTAGACAACCTAAATACTGTGAAAGTGAACAACTCTCAAGTGTACTGAACATGGCTTCGATTAAATATCTACTCGATATGGAGTCAGAGGTTTTATTCAAGGATAAAAAGAAACGCGACAACGTTTCATACCGAGAATATTATTGCTACCAAATCCAAATAAGAGATAGACAACTAAATGAGACTTGACATTCTGGGAGGGTTTTCCAACAATATATAGTAGACCAATACATCAAATTGGAGACCCAACAATTAAATCTTTTCCTTGAATCAAAATTTATTTCAAGTGGAGGTTTTTCAAGGAATTATCGATATATTAAGACATGGTGAAAGAGATGCTTCTAATATTAACAAAGGCCGAATACTACCGACAACTTTCATAGGGGGTCCTAGGGACATGCGGCGGTGCTATATGGATGCTATTGCATTAGTATAACAGTTTGGGAAATCAGACATATTTCTAACAAGGACTTGCAATCCTTCATAACCCGAAATACATGAGAATTTGCTGTGAACTGATGAAGTTCACAATAGACCTGATTTAGTCAGTTGAATCTTCTAGGCTAAAGTTGAGGAACTCAAAACTGATATACTCAAAAAAAAATATTTGGAAAAGTAGAGGCCCTGATGTACACTGTCGAATTCCAAAAGCGAGGACTACCCCATGCACATTTCCTGATTATACTGAGTGCCCAATATAAATTAACACTAGAAGCTTATGATAAGATTGTTTGTGCGGAATTATCTTATTGTACAAATTAAGATTTATACATACTTTAACTAAACATATGATTCATGGCCCTTGCGACTATATAAATCCGATATGTCATTGTATGAAAACAGGCAAATGTAAATTTACATATCTAAAAGAACTTTCAGAACACACAACAAAGGAAAAAAATTCCTATCCAATTTATAGAATGCGAAAATTGAAAGAACCAATTCAACTCAAAGAATACAATGTTGATAACTCTTGGGTTGTTCCATATAATCCCTATTTAATCCGCAAATTCAACTGTCATATTAATGTTGGAATCTTTTTCGACATTAAGGTGGTGAAGTACATCTACAAATATATTTGCAAAGGACATCACAAAATAGCTTTTCTGGTACATAGTACTGACTCAACTACTGAAATAGATGAAATAAAAGAATACCAATAGGCGATATGGGTGTCACCACCATAAGCTGCATGGCACCTATTTGAGTTTCCAATAAGTGAAATGACTCCTATTGTATACCAACTTCAACTACATTTAAAAGGATAACAATATGTATCCTACAAAAGCAATCAAAGTGTTGAATAAATTCCTAATAATCCAATGATAAGACGCACAATGCTAACCAAATTTTTTGAAATGAATAGAGGCAATGAAGATGTTATACAACTCAATTTACTCTTTAAAGATTTCCCAAGGTATTTTGTTTGGTCAACATCTAACAAAATCTGGACACGTCGTCGGTGACATAGTAATGCCATTGGGAGAATTGTCACTTGCCATCCAACTGAAGGAGAAAGATACTATCTGAGATTACTTTTGACCAATGTAAAGGGCCCTAAATCTTATGAAGATCTCCGTCAGGTTGATGAAGTATGTTACACAACATTTAGAGAAGCCGCAGAGAAAAAATGCTTATTACATTTGGATAAAGGTTTTCTAGAATATATGTAAGAAGCAGTAACATATAAAATGCCTTATAGTTTAAGACATTTATCTGCAACAATATTAGTTTACTGCAATCCGATAAACCCAAAAGAACTGTGGGAAATATTTGAATGTTCAATGTCTGAAGATTTCAAACGAAATACTACTTGGAATGCCCAATCTATTCAACAATCAGTTGTAAATCACATCAACGAAGTATTACATTCAATGGGCCACAATATAAAAGAATACAACTTCATTCCTGAAAATGTTATGCTTTCTAACATAGATAAAGAAGCAAAAGAGGTGCAATTTGAAAGAAATATAAGAGTAACTGAAGATGATATGCTATTTCAAACAAAGCTAAATGTACAGCAACAGAGGGACTTTAACCGAATACTTGCTATGGTTTACTAAAACAAATATGGTGCTTTCTTTATTGATGGTCTAGGGGGAACCAGGAAAACCTTTTTGTATCAAGCTTTCTTGGAAGATGTAAGATCCAATGTATTTAGAGCTTTAGCAACTGCAAGCTCTGGAGTAGTAGCTTCAATTCTCCTTGGAGGTAGAACTGCACATTCACGTTTGAAAATTCCGATCTATATTGACAATAACTTTACTTGCAATATTAGTAAACAGAGCTCCTTATCTACTCTAATTCGAGAATCCAAATTAATTGTTTGGGATGGAGTCTCGATGGTAAATAAAAAAGTGATACAAGCTTTGGATATGCTATTAAAAGACCTAAAAGTACAACCCATTTGTTCAGAGGAAAGTTGTAATCTTTGGTGGAGACTTTAGACAAACACTTCCCATGATCCGTAATGGCAAAAGAGAAGACTTTGTATGCAAAACCCTCCTATATTCTGATATCTGAAATCAACTTGAAAAGTTATCCTTATCTGAATATATGAGAGCAAAAAAAAATCCTTCTTACTGTGAATATTTAATACGTATAGGCAATAGAGAAGAAAGTACTGATGAAAATCAGAAAATTGCCTTGCCTCGGAAGTTAATCATTCCTTATACTGAAGAACTACCATCCCTAAATCACTTATTCAGGGAAACTTACCCCAATATAAAGTCATTTTTCGCAAATCCCTCTTTGATAACTTCTCGAGTTATTTTAACTACTAAAAATGACTTTGTCAATGAAATTAACGATATGATTATACATCAGCTTTCCGACGACGCTACTACTTATACTGCTATTGATGAAATGGTCGAACCATGTGATCAGTGTCAATTTGAAGATTTTCTACACACTTTAAATCCGGCGAATTTACTGCCTTACAAATTAACTTTGAAAAAAATTTGCCCTGTTATACTAATATGAAACTTAAATCCTTCAGAAAGACTTTGTAACGGAACAAGATTGGTATGCCGCAATTTTAAACGAATGTTATTAATGCTAATATTGCTAATGGTGACTTGCAAAACACACATGTCTTTATTCCTAGAATGCCATTATTAGCCTCTGTTGATGAGAAAAATACCAATTGCCTTTAAGAGATCACAATTTCCAATTTGACTATGTTTTACATTGACAATAAACAAAGCCTATGGGCAAACCTTAGATTTCGTTGGCATTTACTTACGAGAACTAGTGTTCTCCTACGACCAACTTTACGTGGCTCTATCTAGAGCCAAGAATTCGAATAACGTCAAAATACTAATACAGCTACCTACGAGTAATGATATGAATGATCATTCAATGCATAATATAGTATATGAAGAAATTATTATGAAAGCATTCAGTACATGACAAATTTTTAATTAAGCAAATGTCTTAACCATGAATAACAGTCCCAAGTGCTGTCTACAGCTCCAAAACACAAAGATGATTGCACTTCAAACTACGGAACCAGGTAAGCCAGCTTCGCAAATAATTTAAATTGCTACATTCAATATGCATATTGTACTGCCATATTTGCTGGACAAAATATTTGTTTTACGCCTCTAATAGTGTCTTATTTGGTATTGTGGGGTCCAATCGCATTACTTTCAACAAAGTGAAAGAAAATATGTTTGTTGGTCAAAAAAGGGAGGAATGCAAATTGCAAATTTGCAATTTGCTTGCAGATGAGATGTAAGCATGTAAGGAAAATTATTTTGCCTCTTCTCTGATTGGTTAAGAGAAGAGGTGAAAACTTTTCCTTCTCCTATAAATAGAGAGCTTCAGGCTTTCATTTAGACACACCAACAAAAGAAAAAAAAATACAGTGAGAGTCACAGAGAAAAAATAAATATTTTCTTATGTGAGGAATATCATAGACTATAAAATAAAATAATCTGTGAGAAAAAAATTGAGTGTGTGCTTAGAAAATATTTTTCCTCAAAGAAATAGTGTTTCCACTATTTTTGGTATTTTTTTCTCTGAGTGCCTATTATTTGTAATAATAGAGAAAATTGTACACTTGTGCCTACTATTTTTTATAGTAGAAGAGATTTAATAGAAGTGTTGATTCGTGGACGTAGTCCAAAAAGTGTCGGGTGAACCACGTTAAATATTTGGTGCTGTGATTTTCCCATTTTTCATATTATTGTGCCATATTTATTTTTGTGTGATTTCTTATTTTTCCAACAAACTGGTATCAGAGATGAGATTCTATCTGAGTATGCTCTGTGGTTGCAGCATAGTCTGAACTTCCACATCAGAAAAGAACTACTTTGGTAAATAATTTTGCAGGAAAAATAATGAAAGCCAACACTAGTAGAATGGTCACTTTGAATGGCACTAATTATGCCATTTGGAAAGAAAAAATGGAAGATCTGCTTTATGTCAAGAATTTTTATCGATCAGTCTTTGCCACTAAAAAGCCTAAAAATAAAACAGATGAAGAGTGAAATCTGTTGCATAGACAAATCTGTGGATTTATTAGATAATGGGTTGGCGATAATGTGTTGAACCATATTTCTGGGGAAACACATGCTCGTACCTTATGGGAGCATCTTGAGAGTTTGTATGCTCGAAAAACTGGGAACAATAAAATGTTCTTGATAAAATAGATGTTGAGTTTGAAATATATTGATGGTTCCATGATGACAGATCACCTGAATAATTTTCAGGGAATCATGAACCAGTTGTCTGCTATGGGCATTAAATTTGATGAAGAAATTCAGGGCTTATTTCTACTTGGTTCCCTACCAGATTCTTGGGAAACATTTAGAATATCATTATCGAACTCTGCTCCAGATGGTGTGATCTCTATGGATTTTGCCAAGAGCAGTGTGTTGAACGAAGAGATAAGAAGAAAATCTCAAGGTTCTTCTTCGTCAGATATCCTAGTAGCAAGTTCTAGGGGGAGAACCAAAAATTGTGGTCCTCAAAATAGAGAACACAGCAGGAGCAAATCTAGAGGCAAACTTAAAAATGTTGAGTGCTATCATTGTGGTATGAAAGGGCACACAAAGAAGTTCTGCCGGAAATTGAAAAGGGAGAACAGAGAAAAAGAAGAAAGCAATGAAAATTGCCTTGCCACCATTGCCACCGAAGATCTTCTCACTATTCTTGATGCTAACCTGATAAATATTTCTTATGATGAGTCAAGCTGGGTTGTGGACACTGGTGCCGCATCGCATGTGACATTCAGGAAAGATTTTTTCCCTGCCTATACTCCAGGTGACTTTGGAACCTTGAGTATGGGTAATGAGACTATGTCCAAAGTTGTTGGTATTGGTACAATCTGTTTAGAAACTAGTATTGGAACTAAACTAGTTCTGAACAATGTGAAGTATGTACTTGATGTTCGTCTACATCTCATTTCTGTTGGGGTATTAGATGATGAAGGATATGTCAGTACCAATGGTGAAGAAAAATGGAAACTCATTAAGGGTTCCTTGGTTGTGGCAAAAAATGTCGTGGTCTATACTAGACTACGACTTCTACTTGTGCCAATATGGTGAATGCAATTGAGGACGATAAATCTTCAACCTTGTGGCATAGGAGACTTAGTCACATCAGTGAGAAAGGACTCAATGTTCTAGCCAAGAAGAAATTGTTGTCAGGTTGCAAAAGTGCTAAATTAGAGAAGTGTGAGCACTGGCTGGCTGGAAAGCAAAATAGAGTTTCCTTCAAGTCTAACCCTCCTTCAAGAAAGACAGAGTTGCTTGAATTGGTGCACTCTGATTTATGTGGTCCAATGAAGACAAAGACTTTGGGTGGTGCCCTCTATTTTGTCACTTTCATTGATGATTGCTCCAGAAAACTTTGTGTCTACATCATGAAGACTAAAGACCAAGTGCTAGGTGTCTTTAAGCAGTTTCAGGCTTCAGTTGAGAGAGAAATTGGAAAGAAACTGAAATGTATTCGTATTGATAACGGTGGTGAATATTGTGGACCGTTTGATGAATATTGCAAGCATCAAGGTATAAGACACCAGAAGAATCCTCCTAAGACTCCTCAGCTTAATGATTTGGCAGAGAGGATGAACAGGACCTTGATGAAAAAAGTTAGATGTTTGCTTTCTGAAGCAAAATTGCCAAACTCTTTTTAGGGGGAGGCATTATTGACCGCTGCACATGTGATTAATCTATCTCCTACTGTGGCTTTGCAAGGTGATGTTCCAAACA
>JAOTQJ010204265.1:0-57871 GCA_025642045.1 Solanum sejunctum
CTTACATGTGCATAGGCCTTTTCCCGGGGAAACCTGGGAGAAACAAAACCGTGTGCTGGTGCATGGGCGACCCATGGATGGCAAAGCGGACAATATATGCACGTGTGAGGTCTGGGATGTTACAGGGACTTAAACCGGAGACCTTCAGTGTGTCATTGTATCTATAAATAGTCAACTCATCTTGATTATTTTGATAATCGCAGGTTGTGATTCACAATGATGAGGGCGATACAAGTTACAACATTAGGTAAGAATCTCCCCCTCTACTTGTATTTTCTATGTGTTGCCTTTTCTTTTTCTCTCTTTTTTTTAAGTAGGCTTCAAAGGATGATTCATGGAGAAGGTACCATTACAATGCAAAGAGATGACTACTTATCTTAGCCCTAAGAAAGATTATTTTAAGATATTCTTATAATGAAAAGGAATGGATATGCATTTTCTCCCTAAGAAAGGTAATTTTATGATATTCTAAAGGCGCAAAGGAATGGATTCGCATTTCTGTCAAAAGAAATGTAAGTTTATGATAATTCTTATAATTCAAAGGAATGGATACACATTCTGGCCCCAAGAAAGGTCTAGGATTGAAGACTTCAACTTTCAAACATGATGATTTACAAACATTATAGATCTAAAACTTCAACTTGATGATTTCAACTCACAAACTCAAGGATTTGAAGACTTCAACTTATATGCTTGGTTGGTTTAAGACCCAAACTTGTGAACTTCAAAAATGTCAAGACTTTAGCTTGAAAAATGGTTAATTTAGATCTATCTTATAGATTGAAGACGTCATCTTGCCACATTAACTGATTTGAGACTCTAGATTGTAGATTTGAAGAATTTGAATATTTTGACTTGCAATCTTTAGTTGATTTGAGACTCTATATTGTAGAGTTAAAGACTTTGACAACTTCAACTTGCAAACTTAGTTGATTTCAGACTGCATATTTCATTTTGAAGAATTTGACATCTTCGACTTGCATACTTGGTTGATTTGAGTCTATTTTGTAGACCAAAAGTTCTTAAAGACTTTAATTTGCATAATTAATTGATTTGAGATCCCAACTTGCATATCTAAATAATTTGAAGACTTCAAAGTTGATCCTTAGAGGATTTGAAAACTTCAACTTATAGACTCGGAGAATTTTAAGACTTAAACTTCAACTTTTGAAGATTTCAACTAGCGTACTTGGTCGAATACTAGGACTTCATCCTGCCAACTTGACTGAATTTGAAGACTTCAAATATACTGTTGAAGAAACTCATATTTCATAGGGATTTTCCCTATGGAGTCACCACCTTTTGGTACAAGTATGAAATTTGATAAAAGATACTTATAACTTTAACTTCTATGTGAAATATGAAGTGAGGACCTATTTTCAACACTTATGCAACTGAACTTAGAATATAGCTCTAAGCGACTAGGTACCTCAGTAAAGAGGATCAAGTCATAATATAGTTCTGGAAGAGTGAGTATTTTTTTAGGTGGGCGAGTGTCTTGCACAGTTTATACTCTTTGAGTTATGAGTAACATCTAGTTCACATTCATACGTTAAGGAGCATTTTGACTTGAAGGTTTTTCTTGAATTTAATGTGCTTTGAAACTTTGAAGATTTTACTCGAATGTGAGAAGAATCAATGTAATAACCTTCCAGATCATTTCTATGGTTTTGTTGTTATTGCATTGATTTGAGCATGCATATAGTGACCTCATGACTATTTGTGTGATTATTGGTTGGGCTATTCGGGATTTATGTAGATTTATGAGTGAACTGAGAAGTTATAGCCATAATGAGTTTTTTGAGTAAAGTCCTAGTAAACAACATCAGAATGGAATTCTATAGTTTGGGCTCCTAGAATATGGCGCCCTTGGGTCTTACTATTTGATTGTATCGAAAGGACCTGGCGATTCCATTATATCTTGAATGGTCGAATTATACTAGGAGCATGTTCGGTGCAATTACATCATGCAGTAGGAATTTGGTCATGAGAATCGATAATAGTCAGCCCAGTCAATACTATTAGGAACTATGCCTCGAATGAGAGTTTTGATAGCGCAGTTAGCTTCAGCATATTAGTTTTAGTCTAGGACAAACCCTTATTCGATACCGGGGATTCCCATATGTGATTTGACCCTTGTGGCTTTCTATTAAAAGTCACATATAAAGAAGTGGAACCCTCTCATTATCATAGGAAGTTCTGTTGGAAATTCCAACAGCATCGTTGGATCCGAAATGTTGAAATCTATAGGGTTAGATATTTCATTGTGAAAATTGAAGTCCTAACAAGCCCAAAATGGCAAAAAGGAGATTGAATAAAGAATAACAAGAGAAAGGACCACGTGGCTGCTTTTGGGGGATTTTCAAAACAACCCAAAAATGTGCTTCGAAAATATCCTAATTATAATTTCCATATATTTTAAAATCTGTGTGTGATATCAAAAATTTGACTTTATATTCTTGATCAGGGAAAAAACTTAAGTGAGAAATATATACAACCCCAATTTTAGAGGACCCACAGTAAAAAAACATTTTCGCAAAATATTCAATTTCCAGTAGCCATCTGCCCCTTGGTTGCGATGCACCAGGGGCACAGATCAATGTTGGAGTTGCTTGCATGATCAGTCCTCATCGCATACTGACGTGTACTAGTGTATTATTTTCCTTGGGTTTTCATTTCGGCTCAAGGGCCTTGGGGTCATGTCTCTATACCTACTTATGCGTGAAAACACCTATACTTAGCCATTTTCTCATTCTAAATCAATCAAGACCCTCTCAAAAACCTCTCCAAGACTTAACGAAATATTTCATTCAAATTCAAGTGACTCAACCATAATTCTAGATCTCATGGACTCCATTGAAGCTTTAAGTCTCCTTTAAGTCTCATCAAGGAATTCCCCAAATTTAGGTATGTAGTTTTCATTCATTGGATCCTTTCACCCGTTGGGCCCAATCTTCCTATTTTATGAAAATTGCATGAATTCAAGATGTATTACCCATGTGTATATATTATTATGAAATATTAGCATGATTTCTGTTGGGGTTTTATCAAATATGGTTGATTATGCATGAATATCTTTTTTAAGCTTATACTATGGATTAGACTTTGTCTATTGAGACTACACATGATTCAAGCTATGAAATCTATGAACTATTCTGAAGTTTTGATATTATTAACAAGCTACCCATGATGGGGTTTTACCATGATGTTGGTGGGCTGATTTACATGACTTTAAGCTATATTGATTTCACTATCTTATGATCCATACTCTTGCATTTTGAATGATTTAAACATGTTCTCATAAGTGACCACAAAGTGTTTGATGAAATGTCAAGTAAATAATTCTCAAGTTAATTAAATGTTTTACAAGTTAAGTGACTTGACGATGAATATGGGCTATCAAGTATGTTATGAATTTATGAAATTATCTATAATTATGCAAGTATGAAGTTAATCCCTATTTTAAAGATTTTACCTTTTGTGAGCCATTCATGTGAAAGCTAGGGTTCATGTATGATTATGATCTATTCTCATGTTTCAAGTTAGACTTACCATTAAAGGTCAAGTATATTTAAGAGCTACTCATGTTATGATTCTATGTTCATCACAAGTTATTAAAGATATGATTATTTCAAGTATTCCGTGGGATTACAGTTAGCACCAATGGATTAGATGTCAGCGTGGACTATCTTCAAGGGTCCATACTCTTTTCCTCAAAATATGTGCGAACATAGGATTATGTTATACCCTACTTATGCCAGAAGATCCATTTAATGCATTACATAATGAAATCCACCCCAAAATGGGATGACTTCCCCTAAAGGGTTACTTCTATGAAATGGGACGGGCTCCGGTAAGGTGAAGTATGGTTTACCTTGGCAAGTAGACCACCTCTTTACCGATGATGGCTAATCCTCGAGATTCCAAGTTGTTGGTCACTTGGTCTTATTCTTTGTTAGTTGAGGTCTCTTCCCACACACGTATTATGTTCTATGAAAGTTGAATGATTTACAAGCATGTTTTAATTCAAGCATTGATAATGCATACCCTATTGAGATTATGCTTATCTATTGGCTATTACTATGCATTTTTCCTATATTATCTTATGTCTTATTGTCTTATGAAGACATTTGAAGTTCAAGGGCACTAACTACTTTCTATTGCTATTTCTAAGACTTCTTGATGTTGAACATTTGACATTATGAGGGTGAGTCCGGAGAGTGTCTTGGCCCCACTAGATTCTATGATTAGAGGTATTGTCGGAATATTTTGATGTCTTTATGCTATAAGCTTGAATCTTTATGTTTTTATGATTATCAAAGACTTCCATAAGTCCTGCTTTCCTTTTGTATTATCTCTTGTTGTTTTTTACTTTGTTTCTATGTCCAAGGATGTGTGATTGATATTCTAAGAGGCTTGTTTGGGTCACTTCGGGTTCTATTCGCCATGTCACATCTAGGCCCTAGGCTTGGGACGTGACAAACTTGGTATGAGAGAGTTAGCTTGTTGATCATCCTTGGAATCTAACACATCGTGTTGATTAAGTCTTTTTTATTGCTGTGAAGTGCACCACAACTACGAGTAAAAGACTATGATATATTTTGGAAAATATTTCCCTTCGTCATTGAAATGACCCCAAAAAGTGTTCGAAAAAGTGACTTATAATGCTTGGAATTTTAAATTTCATATATCTCAAAGATCGTACACGATATCAAAAATATGACTTCATATTCTTGTTCAAGGGGTCATAATTTAGGGGAAAAGGGTCTAACCTCGATTTAAGAGCAAAAAATCAGCAATTTCATTTTTTATAAAATTTCTTATCCAAAATTAATCCGCGACAGTGCTTCGACGCGCAACTTTTGTGGACATGTTTTAATTTGGCTTCTGCAACAGCTCCACATCACAGACTGGATGCGAACTTGTGTATTTTATTGCAAGTGATTTCTATCTCGGTCCAAGGCTTTTTGGTCTTAGGCCTAAGTGGTCCCAAATGTGTTTTTCCCTATACTTAGCCTTATTTCACTCTCATATCATCCTAAACATTCCCTAATACTCACTCAAATACTTAGACATATTTTCACTGCCAAATTCATGTCTCAAAACCTCATCCGGAGCTAAGGTTTTCCTTTAAGGTTCTTCTTCAAGCTTCAAGTCTCCATCTCTAATCTTCACCATGTTCATCTCCAAGCTAAGGTATGTGGGTTTCTTTCATAGATTCTTTTTACCCATGATACCCAATCTTCCTTTCACTCAAATTGCATGATGTATAGTTGATTTACAAATGGGTCTTGCATACTATGAAATTAATTTCACACTATGTTAAAACTATGTAAATTTGTGACTATTTTGCTATGTTTTAAGTTATAAATCTTGAGTCTATCGTATGATCTGAGAAGGGGTTTTGATGCATATTGCTTGAGGGTGTTGCAAGGTGTTGATTGATGGTTTTACAATATATTTCCTTGCATGATTTCATCTCTATATTTCACTATTTTATGCTAGCATTACACACCCTCTAAGTGTTTGATAAAATGTCCAGATATAGTTTCTTGAGGAGTTGAAGATCCAAAGTACGAGATATGATACGATTGACTATATGATGATAAAATAAGCTTATTTATCATATACTCTATATAAAGTGTTGATTAGACCATGCTTAATCGTGGGGACAAGAGCCCTAGTAATCGAGGTGGGGGTTCGTACTCATCAATCGAGGTGGGGGTTTGTACTCATCAACCATGTGATGGGTTTGTACTTCGCCACCATGGTGATAAGGTATGATTATCTTCAACCATGTGAGGGATTTGTACCACACCACCAGGATGATGGGTTGACACTATCATCAACCAACCAAGGGGTTTGTACCTTAAAAATCTAGCTTGGTCTCTTGTACACATATAATATCCTATATGAGCATGCCTTAATTAAGCATTAATCATACATGCCATATTGTTATAGTATGCCTATTGCCTATTATTGCGCATTTTGACTATGATGCCTAATTCTTGTTGTATTGCACCCTACATAGTATATTCAAACGTACTAATGCATACTTTTGCCTACATGATACTACCATGTAGGGACTGACGCGCAAGTTGATCATCCTTTCCATGTGGCTAGTTCAACACTACTCAAGCTAATTGGTTAACCCTCACTTCAGAGACCTTAGTCTATGTTGATCTCATTATATATATTGAGACATTCTTCTTTATGTTCTACTTTGACTATGGTAGTGAGCCCAGATATTTTGTCATGGCCCCCGCTCTTATCTATGTATTAGAGGTGTTGTTAAACATGTTATGTATCTATGCTAAGAGCCTTGACTATATTATTCTTGATGTCTATTAGATGAAAGTGCTTTTTTGTAGCCTTGTTTGTCCTACTTTATTATTTCTTAATGCTTGTTTTATTGCTTTTGCAACCAAGGATGTGTAATATGTTCTAAGAGGATTACTAGGGGTCCCTTTGGGTTCCCCTTGCGTCATGTCCTAGGCCCTTGGATTGGGTCATGAGAAACTTGGTATCAGAGCACTAGGTTGATAGATCCTCGGATTCAAAACACACAATGTCGATTAGAGTCCTATTGATTGTTGTGAAGCACGCCATAAATATGAGCAGGAGGCTATGAGATATTTTAGGAAATATTTCCCTTCATCATTTCCAAGTCATGCTTTAGAGTTGTGGTAAGTTTTTCCCCCTAGCAATTATGCTTTGCTATGCTAAATCATGCCAAACACTAGAGGAAGAAGGGCCCAAATTCCTGAGGAGCAACCTACTAATGGTGAGCTGTGGGATGCTCTTACTGTGCTTGCCCAAGTGGTGGCCAACTTAGTCAATCAAGGGGCCCAAGCCCCTAGCATGGGATTTAGGGTAAGGGACTTCATGAGGATAAATCCTCTAGCATTCTATAGGTTAAAGGTGGATCAAGATCCACAAAAGTTCATTGATGAGGTCTACAAGATCTTCAATGTCATGGGTATTGGGCCAAATGAAAAGGCAGCGTTGGCGGCATACTAAATCAAAGAGTTAGGCCAAATTTGGTATGATCAAAGGAATGGTAAGAAGGGAATTGGTAATACAATGCTTTGGGTGGAGTTCAAATTTGCTTTTCTTAATTGGTTTTCCATCTTGAGCTTAGGGAAGCTAAGTTGGGGAGTTTAAGAACTTGAAACAAGGTACTATGATTGTGAGGGAGTATACTCTCAAGTTTAATCAACTTTCAAAGTAGGCTCCTCATTTGGTGGCCGATCCTAGATCGAGGATGAATAAGTTTGTGATGGGAGTCTCCGACTTGGTAAGTAAAGAATGCCAGTCCGCCATACTAATCAGTGACATGAACTTATCTCATTTGATGACTTATGCTAAGCAAATAGAGGAGGATAAATTGAGGAATAGAAGGGGGCATGAGGCTAAAAGGGCCCGATTTGAGGGTAAATTCCAAAAGGGTGCTAGATTTCATCAAGACCAAGGGCCTTCTCATACTACTAATAGGGGGTTTGCTAATGACTTCCCTAGGCCTCAAAGGTGTCTCCTATTAATGTGTGCCATAAGTGTGGAAGGGGCCATAGAGGCCCGTGTTTGAGAGGTTCTAATTCTTACTTTGAATGTTGGGAACTTAATCACAAGAAGGCAGATTATCCAAGAAACTGTGGCAAGGGTCGGGGTGCAAATACAGGGCAGTGGTGGTCCTCAAGGTGGTGCTTCTAGGCATAATTGGTTTTATGCTCTACATGAGAGACTAGGTGTTGGTGAGGTTCCCAATGTTTTTACTAGTATATTGAAAGTGTTTGACTTTGGTCCATATGCTTTGATTGATCCAGGTGCCACTCTTTCCTTTGTTACCCCTTTTGTTGTTAAAAAGATCCATGTTGACCCCGAGTTGCTGCATGAGTCATATGAAGTCTCTACTCCTGTTGTTGCCACTATTGTTGCTATAAGACTTTGTAGGAGTTGTCCTATTTGCATTTTGCATAAGTTGTTGCCTTGTGATCTTATTTAATTAGACATGGTAGATTTTGATGTCATTCTTAGGATGGATTGGTTGCATGCGTATTATGTTTCTATTGATTGTAGAACCTATAGGGTCAAGTTTTAATTTCCTAATGAACCCATCCTTGAGTGGTAAAGTCAAGATGTGGTGTTCAAGGGTAGATTCATCTCTTGCATTAGAGCCTATAAGTTGATCTCTAAGGGGATGTCTTTAACATTTTGTGAGGGTTAGGGATGTAGAGTCTAAAACCCCTTCCATAGAGTTAGTTCTGATTGTAAATGAGTTCCTTGATGTCTTATGACCTTCTGGTGTTCATCCCAAAAGGGTATCATGATCCAAACATAGGACCTAGGCATGACACTGCGCAAGGGGAACCCGAAGGAACCCCAAGCAAGCCTCTTAGAACATCATTACACATCCTTGGTCGTGGAAGCAATAAATCAAGCATTAAGAGAAAATAAAGTGGGACAATAGGGGCTAGGGGAAAACACTTTCATAACATAGACATCAAGAATAATAGAGTCAAGGCTCTTAGTATAGATACATAACATATCCAACAAATGCCTCTGATACATAGATAAGAGCGGGGGCCAAGACAAAATAACTGGGCTCACCCTCATAGTCAAAATAAACAATAAAGAAGAATATCTCAATACATAACAAGGTCCCCAAAATGGAGGACTCACCAACTAGCTTGAGTAGCATCGAACTAGCCATGTGGAGGATGATGATCAACTTGGGCTCCGATTCCTACATGGTGATATCATGTATGCAAGAGTATGCATTAGTACGTTTGAATGTCCTACGTATGTAGGATGCAATGCAACAAGAATTATACATCATAATCAAAATACATAACATTAGGCAATAGGCACAATATAGTAGTATGACATGTATGATCAATGCATAAGTAAAATCTCATGCCCCAACCCCAGGGCCTAGATGTGATCGCCGGATGGGGAACCCGAAGGAACCCCAAATAAGCCTGATAGCATATGATTATACATCTTTGGTAGCGAAAGCAATATAAAACAATATAAGAAACAATAATAAGGGTAAATGGGGACTAAGGGAAAAATACTTATATTAAAATAGTTTGAATATCATAAGTGAGTCAAAGCTCAATCATAATATACATCTTGTCCAATAATACCTCTAACATAGAACTTAGTGGGTGCCAAGATTAGCAATCGGGCTCACCCTCATAGTCAAAACATACAAAAGGAAAGATAATCTTTAATACATAGCATAGGAATGTAGACCAATGTCCCTGAAATAGAGGACTTACCAACTAGCTTGAATGGATACCACTAGCCATGTGGAGGAGGATGATGACTAAATGGAGCTCCAGTTCCTACATGGTAACATCATGTAGGCATAGAGTATGCATTAGTACTTTTGGATGTACTAAGTATGTGGGATGCAATGCGACAAGAGATAAGATGCATAATCAACATGCACAACAATTGACAATAGGCATGATATAGCAATATGACATGTATGATCAATGCATAAGTCAAACAAGCTCAAGTAACTCATGCTCATATAGGTTATCATTTGTGAAGGATAGACCAAGTGAACTACTTCCCAACTCCAAGGTACACTACTCCTTGAACAGTGATTGAGGCTTGATACCCCCTTAACAAGGCATCCGAGGCTTGACACCCCCTCATTTAGGTGATTGAGAATTGGCACCCTCTCAAAAAGGTGATTGAGGATTGGTACCCTCTCCACAAGGAAACTGAGGCTTGGAACCTCTTCATCAAAGTGAATGAGACTTGGCACCCTCTACATAAGGTGATTGAGGCTTGGTACCCCCTCATCAAGTCAATCAACTTGTAATATGATATATACTTTTCATGAATCCAACGCATGTACAACATACTTTCATCATCATAAAGTCATCATATACCTATATTTCCTCTTATCATTATACATCATATGCATACCATTATCTAGTCATCATTCCATCATCATTTCATTATCATATACTCATCATAACACTATTCAACTTATAAGACATGCATTGGACCTTCAATTCCTCAAGAAATCCTAGCCGAACATTTTATCAAACACTTGGGACTTGTTGATGGGAGTAAAATAATACGCAATTTGAGAGATGAAATCATGCCAGAAAATTTGTAGTAAAACCATCAATCAATACCTTGCAATATCCCGAAGACATTTACATCAAAACCACTCATCAAATCCACCATTAGATCCAAGATTTAGAGCTCAAAACATGCTAAAACAACCATACTTTTTTGAGCTAAAATCACTATGCAGTAAATTTCTCAATATACAAGACCCACACGTAAAATCAAATTTAAATCATGTCATATTAGTAAAAAAGAAGCTTAGGTACCATGGGTGAAAGGGCCCAATGGTTCAACACCACATACCTTAGTTTTGGAGAAGTTCTTGATGAAGATTTAAAATGGAAGCTTGAAGTTTAAAGGAAAATCCTTAGATTCGAAAGAGATTTGGACACTTGATTTTGGAGTGAAATATTCATATAAGGGTTTGAGAGAGTATTTCACCAATACAATGAAGAACCTAAGGGTTTTGGGACCGTGCATACAAACATCAGTCTAGAACATAGAAAGGGTGGGAAAATACAAAAATAATCCTTTCTACAAAGACATCTAATGACTATTACGAGCCCCGTTATGATGCATAGGTAGTACTATGACTCATCGGACCCCTCACAGGACCCCTAGGCTCAATTTCAAAGTCTCTAGAAATTGCTTTGAGCTTGACCTTTGAGTCATACCTCAACCTATGGCTCATAACTATGGACTCGCAGTCTTTAATAAAATGGCCATTTGACTCCAAAGTCTAAATGAGGTGAAACAAAGTGGTTTGTTAAGCTAACTCAAAGGGCTTTCATTTGACACGTCTGGGCCACCTAGTTCCAAGTGTGCTAAAAGTTATGCTAGTTTAAAGTTGACCCTTGCATGAACCATCACCTCAAAACTCAACTCTTAGAGAAATCTTGAACTCATTTAGGTAATAGAAGTCTCCCATGAACCTAATACATCCCTAAACTAATAAATGAGTCTTGAAACATGGATACAAGTGAGTGGAGTTACGGGGTGTCACACAAAATATGCTTAAGTAACTTCTGCTCAATTAGGATATCATATGTGAAGAAGAGACCAAGCTAGATTTCTAAAGTACAGACCCCTTGGTAGGTTAGTGATGATAGCACCCATCACCCTAGTGTATGAGGTACAAACCCCTCATCAAGGTTAGTAATGACAGCACCCATCACCTTAGCGGTTGAGATGTCGACCCCTCAACTATGTCACCTAGATCGGGCATGATCTAAGGCAACACTTTATATAGAATATATCATATATATAAGCTCATTTCATCATTATATATTCAATCATATTATATCTTATGCTTAGGACCTTCAACCACTCAAGAAAGCACGTCCGAATATTTTATCAAACACTTAGAGGTTATGTAATGGTAGTATAGCACCATGCAATTTGGAGATGAAATCATGCAAGAAAATCCATTGTAAAACCATCATTCAACATCTTGCAACACCATCAAGAAATATACATCAAAACCTTTTCTCATATCTTACAATAGACCCAAGATTTATAGCTAAAAACTTAGCAAAACAATCATAATTTAACATAGCTTTAACATAGTGTGCAGTGAGTTTCATAATAATCAAGATTTATTTGTAAATTAACTTTAAATCATGCAATTTGATTATAGGAGTCTTCAGTATCAAGGGTGAAAGAAACCCATATACCTTAGCTTAGAGTTGAACTTGGTGAAGATTGGAGATGGAGACTTGAAACATGAAGAAGAACCTTGAAGGAGAACCTTAGCTTGGGATGATGGTTTGGGACTTGAGTTTGGAGAGTGAAAATACGACTAAATGTTTGAGTAAGTATTAGGAAATGTTTAGGATGATATGAGGGTGAAATTTGGCTAAGTATAGGTAAAAACTCATTTGGGACCACATAGGCCAAATACTTGGAAAATTTTGGATGAACTAAAAAGTAATCACAAAAATGTACTTGTTCGCGTAGTGAAAGCAGCGCACACTGCTCTCGAGAAATTACACTTTCAAAAATTATAATTGCTAATCTTTTGCTGTTAAATCGGGGTTAGACACTCTTTCACCTAATTTTGACTGCTTGATCATGAATATGAAGTTGGATTTTCAAAATTATGAATAGATTTTGAGATATAAGAAATTTGAAATTTTGGGCATTTCGAGGCATGTTTTCGAGCACTTTTTGGGGTTGTTTCAAAGTGAACTAAGTTTTGGTATAGACCTTATCCCCAATAATCAACCTATATATATTCCTCCTTACCGTATAGCCCTAGTGGAGTTGAAGGAGTAAAAGGAACAATTGAAAGGTTTTTTGGAGAAGGGATTTTTTAGGCCTAGCCAATCACCTTGGGGTGCTCCGCTATTGTTAGTGAAGAAGAAGGATGGGTCACTTAGAATGTGTATTGACTACCGACAACTCAATTGGGTTACCATCAAGAATAGGTATCCTCTTCTAAGGATCGATGACTTGTTTGACCAATTGCAAAGGAATAGCTTTTTCTCTAAGATTGATGTTCATTTCTGGTATTATCAAGTGAGGTGAGGGAGTGTGACATACCCAAGTTGGCCTTTCAGACTAGATATGGGCATTATGAGTTTGTTGTGATGTCCTTTGGGTTGACTGATGTCCTTTGGGTTGACCAATGCACCGGCCATCTTCATGGACCTTATGAATAGTGTCTTCAAACCTTACCTTGATTCCTTTGTTGTGGTCTTTATTAATGATATTTTGATCTATTTACATAGTAGAGAGGAGCATATCAGGGCATTTGAGGGTTGTGTTGCAAGGATTGAGGGAGGAGAAATTATATGCCAAATATGGAAATTGTGAATTTTGGTTGAAGGTGGTTGCACTCTTGGGTAATGTGGTGTCGGGGATGGTATAAAAAGGGATCCTAAGAAAATCAATGTTATTAGAAATTGTCCTAGATGCTGACCCTGTTGGATATTAGGAGCTCCTTGGGACTAGCGGGTTATTATAGAAGGTTTGTGAATGGGTTCTCCTCCATTGCTTTCCCTATGAGAAAATTGGCACAAAAGAAGGTTAAGTTTGTGTGGACTGATGAGTATGAGAGGATCTTCCAAACATTAAAAGACAAGCTTGTGTCCACTCCTATATTGTCACTACCAGATGGGCTTGAGGGATTTGTTGTCTATTGTGATGCTTTTGTGGTTGGTTTGGGTTGTGTGTTTATGCAAAATGGTAAGATCATAGCATATGCTTCCCGATAACTCAAGGTATATGAAAGGAACTACCCTACCCATGATAGAGTTAGCCATTATTGTGTTTGCATTAAAGGTTTTGTGTCACTACTTGTATGAGGTGCATGTGGATGCATTCACCTATCATAAGAGCCTCCAATATGTCTTCACTCAAAAGTATCTCAACTTGAGGCAAAAGAGGTGGTTAGAACTTCTCAAGGACTATGATATGAGTGTGCACTATCATCTGGGTAAGGCAAATGTGGTGGTAGATGCTTTGAGTAGGGTGTCTATAGATAGCCTAGCTCATGTTAATGGTGGTGATAAGGAGATGGCTAGAGAGGTGCATCAATTGGCTAGATTGAGGGTTAGGTTGGAAGAGGTTGGTGATGATAGTGTTGTGGTTGTTGATGGCTCTAAGTCTTCATTGGTTGATGAGGTGATAGTGAAACAAAATCTTGACTCCTCCTTGCTTGAATTGAAGGCTTTGGTGAAAGTGGGCAAAGTAGAGGTTTTCTCCCAAGAGGGAGATAGGGCCCGTAGGTGCCAAGGGAAATTGTGTGTACCTTGTGTAGATGGTTTGCAGGAGAAGATCCTTGATGAGGACCACAATTCTTATTATTTTATCTGCCTAGGTTCCACTAAAATGTATAGAGACTTGAGGGACGCGTATTAGTGGGGAGGAATTAAGAGGGACATCGCCAAATTTTTTTGCAGTTGCCATAATTGTCAATAAGTCAAAGTCGAATATCAAAGACCAAGTGGCCTAACCCAAGACATAGAGATTCCCACTTGGAAGTGGGAGGTGATTAATATAGATTTTGTGGTTGGTTTACCCAAGACTAGAAAATGGTTTTGATTCCATTTGTGTGGTGGTTTATAGGATGACAAAATTAGCTCACTTTCTACCGGTTAAGACCATATATGAGACTGAGGAGTATGCAAGGTTGTACTTCTATGAGTTAGTGAAGTTATATTGGGGTTCATTTGTCCATCATATCAGATCGTGGTTCACAATTCACTTCACACTTTTGAAGGTCTTTTCAAAACGGTCTTGGTACAAAAGTCCACCTTAGTATGACCTTTCACCCCCAAATGGATGGCCAAGCCGAAAGGACCATTCAAATCCTTAAAGATATACTTGGGGCATATGTATTGGATTTGAGGGGTAGTTGGGATGACCACTTTCCTTTGATTGAGTTTGCATACAACAATAGCTATCACTCTATTATCGATATGGCTTCTTTTGAGGATCTTTATAGGAGGCATTATTAGATCAATGTTTAGTTAGTTTGAGGTTAGAGAGATGACTTTTTTTAGACCGAATCTGGTTATGGAGGCTCTTGAGAGGTTAGGATATTAGAGAAAGGTTGGAAACAACCCAAAGTCATCAAATATCTTATGTCAATGTGATGATAAGAGACCTTGAATTCAAAGTGGGTGATTGGGTCTTTTTGAAAGTTTCTCCAATGAAAACTGTGGTCCATTTTAGTAAAAAGGGAAAGTTGAGTCCAAAATATGTTGGTCTTTGTGAAGTCTTGAGGAAGGTTGGCAAGATAGCTTATGAAATGAAGTTTCCTAGTAAAATGAATTTTGTTCATTTGATGTTCTATGTCTCTATGTTGAGAAAATGTGTCGGTGATTCTAATGTTGTTGTGACTCTTCATGTTTTTGGTGTTGTTGAGGATAACTTGACTTATGAGGAGACTCCAATTCAGATTTAGGATAGCCAATTAAAGAGATTGAGCAACAAGGAGGTGGCATCCATTAAGGTCCTTTAGGGAACCAACAAATCAAAAGTGCTACTTATGAGGCTGAAGCGGATATGAAAAAGTGGTATCCTTATCTTTTCAACTCTACTCAAGCCTAAGGTACTAATTCTAAGTCCCCAATGTAATTTCAAGTCTTGTATTTCATCCCCTATGTAATTCATATGCCTTCATGCTTAAGTTGCCAAGTTTATGATGATTTTACAGTTATGTTGAGATTTTGAAAATGGTGTTTTAAATATAATGTTGCATTTTTGTTGGAGCTGATTTGTTTATGATCACTCTTGTCTTGTACGTCTCTTTTACATTCGAGGTGAATGTTCCCAAGGGGTAGATATTTAAAAGACCCCAAAAAGTGCTAGAAAATATGCCTCGAAATGCCCAAAATTTAAATTCCATATATCTCAAAATCTGTGCACGATATCAAAAATCTGTCTTCATATTTTTATTCAATGGGTCAAAATTAGGGAGTATAGGGTCTAACACCGATTTAAGAGCAATTTCATTTTTCAAAAATTTTCTTATTCAGAATTGATCTGCGATAGTGCCACACCATATAGCTGTCGCAGACATTTTTTAATTTGGCCTCCAAGATAGGTCCGTATTGTGGACTAGATGTCGACCTATATATTTTGTTGCCAGTGATTTCTATCTTGGTCCAAGGCTTTTCGATGTTAGGGATAAGTTTACCCAAACATGGTTTTATCTATACTTAGCCTTATTTCATGCTCATCTCTCCCTAAACATTTCCCAATGCTCACTCAAACACTTAGCCATATTTTCACTCCCAAATTCAAGTCTCAAACCCTCATTTGGAACTAAGGTTTTCCTTCAAGGTTCTTGTTCAAGCTTTGAATCTCCATCTCCAATCTTCACCAAGTGCATCTCTAAGCTAAAGTCTGTGGGTTTCTTTCATGGGTTCCTTTCACCCACGGTACCCAAGATTCCTTTAACTCAAATTGCATGATTTAAATTTGATATTCAAATGGGTCTTGCATCTTATGAAATGCACAACACATTATGTTAAAGCTGTGTAAAGTTATAACTGTATTGCTATGTTTTGAGCTATAAATCTTGGAACTATTATAAAATTTGATGAGAGTTTTTGATGAATATTGCTTAAGGGTATGACAAGGTGTTGATTGATGGTTTTATAGTGGAGTTTTCTTGAATGATTTCATCTCTATATTTTATGGTTTTGTACTAGCATTACACTCTCTCTATGTTCTTGATAAAATGTCTGGATGTGGTTTCTCAAGAAGTTAAAGGTCAAAGCATAAGATATGATATGATTGACGATATGATGATAAAAGGAGGTTATGTATATGACATACTCTATATAAAATATTGCATCAGACCATGCCCAATCCGATTGGACAACAACCTGGGTAACCGAGATGGGGGTTTGTACTCATTAACCATGTCAGAGGTTTGTACTTCCCAACTGTGGTGATAAGGTGTGATTATAATCAACCATATTAGGGGTTTGTACCATGCCACTAGGATGATGGGGTGAAAGCATCATAAACCAACCAAGGAGTTTGTACCTTGAAAATCTAGCTTGGTCTCTTTTACAGATATGATATCCTATATGAACATGACTTGAGAATATTTTACTTATGCATTGATCATACATGCCATATTGTTATATTATTCCTATTGCCTATTGTTATGTATTTTGACTATGATGCATAATTCTTGTTGCATTGCACTCTATATATTTAGTATATTCAAACGTACTAACGCATACTATTGCCTACATAATATCACCATGTAGGGACCGATGGCCAAGTTGATCATCCTCCTCTATGTAGCTAGTTCGATACTACTCAAGTTAGTTAGTGAATCCTGCACTTCGGGGACCTTAGTGTATGTTCCTCTCATTATATATTAAGATATTCTTGTTTATGTTCTATTTTGACTGTGATGGTAAGCCTAGTTGTTTTGTCCTGACCCCCGCTCTTATCTATGTATTAGAGGTGTTGTAAGACATGTTATATATCTATGCTAAGAGCGATGGCTACATTGTTCTTGATTTTTATGATATGAAAGTGCTTTCCCTTAACCCTGGTTGTCCAACTTTATTATTTCTTGATGCTTGTTTTATTGCTTCCGTATCCAAGGATGTATAATGATGTTATAAGAGGCTTGTTAGGGATCAATTCGTGTTCCCATTGCATTGTGTCACATCTAGGTCCGAGGCTTGGTTTATGATATTCATGATCTATGTCATGCTATTGAAATTAAGGTAAGGCTTTTCCCCTAACTAAAGTTTTCTGGTATTCTAAACCATGCTGATTCTAAGAGGAAGAAAACCCTGTACACCGAGGTGCAACTATCTCCTCTCGCTTCTCAAGCTCCTTAAGAAATAGTGGTAGGCCAAGAAGAATTTCGAGATGCTATTGCAATGTTGGCTCTTCCTATGACAAACCAAATCTATTAACGGGCCCAAGCCCCTCATGCTCCTACTCTAGCCTCAAGGGTGGGGGATTTTACTAGGAGAATTCGCCAAAGTTCTATGGGTCTAAGGTGGATGAGGATCCGCAAGAATTCAATGATGAGGTATATAAGGTGTTGTCCACCATAGGGTTAATTTGGAGGAGAAAACGGAGTTGGAGGCATACCAACCCAAAGGGGTGGCTCAAATATGGTTCACTAAATGGAATATAGTGAAGGGGAATGGTGATGCTATCCCTTCGAAGGAGTTAAAAGCAGCATTTCTCAACCGATTCTTTCTTAGTAAGATAAGGGAGGCGAAGATGATGGAATTTATGTATCTAAAGCAAGGGTCTATAAGTGTGAGGGAGTATACCCTCAAGTTGAACCAACTCTCCAAGTATGCTCCCCATTGGTTGTTGAGCCAAGGTGAAGGATGAAAAATTTGTGTTAGGTGTATGTGACTTTGTTAATGAGGAGTGTCTTACCACCTTGCTAATAGGTGATATGGACTTGTCCTGCCTCATGACATATGTCGAACAACTAGAGGGGAAAAGCTTAGAAAGAGAAAAAGTGGTGAGTCCAATAGAGCTCGATTTGAAGCTAGGTTCCGAGGTTCTAAAGGTTGGTAGTTTCCTCAAGGACACAAGTTCCAAGACCAAGGGTCTTCAAATGCTTCTAACAAGAGGTTAACCAATGATAGGGTACCTAATCAAAGGTTCCAAGGTGGTAATGGAGGAATGGTAAAGCCTATATGTCCAAGGTGTGAAAAGAATCATAGTGGTCCTTGTTTGTGAAATTCAAATGTTTTTTTTTGTGGTGAAGTTGGCCACAAGGTTATTGGTTATCCTTATGCTCAACCCAAAGGTAGATATAACCATCCTCAAGGCTAAGGTGTTAATGCGGGCGAAAGAGGGAGGGGGTCATTAAGGAAGTGCTCTAATGAAAATAATTTCTATGCTTTTCAAGGGAGACAAAAAGTTGATGAGATACCCGTTGTTGTTACTAGTATGTTAAAGGTTTTTGGATTTGATATGTATGATAGACCTGGGTGCCACTCTTTCTTTTATTACTCTTTTTGTTGTCAAATCATTTCATTTTAGTCCTAAATTTTTGTGTGAACCTGATGAGGTATCTACCCCCATTGGTGAGTCCATTGTTGCTAAAAGAGTCTATAGAAATTGCCCCGTATTCATTTTGCATAAAATCTTACCTTGTAATTTTTTTTGAATTGGATATGGTGGATTTTTATGTCATTCTGGAAATGGATTAGTTGCATGCATATTATGCTTTTATTGATTGTAGAACCCATAGGGTTAAACTTCAATTCCCTCATGAGCCCATCCTTGAGGGGGAAGTCGTGATGTGGTCATCAAGGGTAGGTTCATTTCCTGTCTTAAGCCCAAAAGTTGATTTTGAAAGGTTATCTCTATCATATTGTGAGGGTTAGGGATGTTAAGTCCAAAGTCCTTCCTATTGAGTCGGTTCCGATGGTTAATGAGTTTCTTAATGTCTTTCTCAATGAGTTTCTCATTGTTTCTTCTGAGAAGGAAATAGATTTTGGTATAAACCTCCTACTCGATACTCACCCTATTTCTATTCCCACTTACCATATAGCCCGGGCTGAGTTGAAGGAGTTGAAGTAGTAATTGAGGGATTTGTTGGAAAAGTGTTTTATAAGACCTAGTAGGTGCACTGGTGTTATTTGTGAAGAAGAAGGATGGTTCTCTTAGAATGTGCATTGATTACCCTCCAACTTAATAGAGTCACCATAAAGATCAAGTACCCTTTACCAAGGACTGATGACCTTTTTGATCAATTTCAAAGGGTTAGTCACTTTTGTAAGATTGATCCTCGCTTTGGGTATCACCAAGGGAAAGTGAGGAAGTGTGACATTCCCAAGACAACTTTCTAGACTAGGTATGAGCAGTTTGAGTTTGGGGTTATGTCTTTTGTGTTGACTAATGCACTAGCTATATTTATGGATCTTATGAATAGGGTCTTTAAACCCTACCTTGACTTGTTTGTGGTGGTTTTTATTGATGATATCTTGATTTACTCCATGGTGAGGAGGAGTATGTGGATAATTTAAGGGTGTTGTTGTAAATCTTGAGGGAGGAGAGGTTGTATGCTTAATATGAAAAATATGAGTTTTGGTTGAAAGAGGTTGCATTTTTGGACATGTGGTGTCGTGTGATGGTATTAAGGTGGATCCTACGAAGAAGGAAGTGATTAGAAATTCGCCTAGACTTTTACTCTATCGGACATTAGAAGCTTCTTGGGTTTGGCGGGTTATTACCGGAGGTTTGTAAATGGTTTCTCTTCTATTGCTTCTCCTATGAATAAATTGAGTCAAAAGAAGGTGAACTTTGTGTAGACCAATGAGTGCGAAAAGAGTATCCAAACTTTGAAAGATAAGCTTATCTCTGCTTCTATATTGGCTCTACTGGAAGGGTTGGAAGGATTTGTTGTTTATTATGATGCCTCAAGAATTGGTTTGGGGTGTGTTTTGATGCAAAGTGGTAAGGTGATAGCGTATGCCTCTAGACAAGTTAAGGTGCATGAGAAGAATTATCTCACCCATAATCTTGAATTGGCGGTTGTTGTATTTGCTTTGAAATATTTGCATCACTACTTGTATGGGGTACATGTTGATGTGTTTATCATAATAGTCTTCAATATGTGTTCACCCAAAAAGATCTTAACTTGAGACAAAGGAGGTAGTTAGAGCTCATTAAAGACTATGATATGAGTGTGCATTATCACCTCCAGCAAAGATAATATGCTATCCGATGCTCTAAGTAGGGAGTCTATGGGTAGTTTAACTCATGTTGGTGATGGTGGCAAAGAGGTGGCTAGAGAGGTCCACCGGTTGGCTAGATTGGGGCTTAGGTTGGATGAAGTCGATAATGGGGGTGTAGTGGTTTTGAAGGTTCTACGTATTCTTTGATTGAGGATATAAAGGAAAACAATGTCTTGATCCTGCCTTGCTAGAGTTGAAGGCCTTAGTGAGAGATGGTAAGGTGGAGGTTTTCTTCCAAGGTGGAGATGATGCCCTTAGGTACCAAGGTAGATTGTGTGTGCCAAATGCTGATGATTTGAATGAAATGACCATGAAGGAAGACCATAATACATCCTATTCCATTCACCCTGGTTCTACAAAGATATATAGTGACTTGAGGGAAGTGTATTGGTGGGTTGGTATGAAGAGAGACATTGCCAAGTTCATATCCGAACGTTACAATTGCAAACAAGTGAAATCCAAACATTAATGACTGGGTGGCCTATGGATATGGAAATGGTTCATCCGGTTATCTATGTGTCCAAGTTGAGAAAGTGTATGGGTGACCCAAGTGCTATAGTTCCCTTGGATGTTGTGGTATTGTAGAAGATAATGACTTATGAGGAGGTCCCAGTGGAGATTTTTGATAGATAAGATAAGAGGTTAAGAAACAAAGATGTAGCTTTCGTCAAGGCCTTTGGAGGAACAAAAAAGTTGAAAGTACCACATGGGAAGCCGTGGTGGATACGAGAAAGCAGTACCCATATCTCATCCACTCTACTAAAGCCAAAGGTTCTAATTTAAGTCCCTTATATGATTTCAAGTCTTAAGTTATAGCCCTTATGTCATTTTGCATGCATTCATGTTTATGTTGACAAGTTTATGGTGATTTTTATATTCATGTGGAGATTTTTGAAATGATGTTTAAATACATTTGTTACATTTATGTTTGGCTGAAATCTTCATGATTACTTCTCTTATGTATGTTTCTTTGATATTCGAGGATGAATGTTCCCAAGGGGGAGATATTGAAACGCCCCAAAATGCCCCAAAAATGTGCTTCAGGAATGCCCATAATTGTAATTTCAATATACATAACAATCTGTACTCGATACCAAATAGTCTACTTAATATTCTTGATGAGAGGGAAAAATTGGGTGAAAAATAAGTATAACCCTGATTTTAGAGGACTTGTAGCAAAAAATAATTTTTGCAAAAAATTCAGTTTCTAGGAGTCATCCGGACTCTGGCTGCGACAAGCCAGGGGCGCGATGTGCTGTCAAAATACAATACATTTGATGCCTAAAATAAAGGATTTTGTGAGTTATTAATGAGACTTTTTATGGTTTTGATGTGTTTTTATATTGTTCTTGCAGAAAAGTTAGGTTGCCATGACTTTGGAGAAAAATTGCAGAATCTGCTGAAGCATAGGACATACCAGTTCACCTACGAGTCATAGCCCAAACTATGAGTTGTAGGGTATGTCATAGAAAGAAACAGAGAACAAAAATTCAGAAATCTGCTAAGTGGAGGTCACCCCTACAAGGTCACCCTAAGAGTCGTAAGTCTCACTATGACTCGTATAGGTGGACTCCTAGCAGGAATCAGAGAGCCAAAATATTAGACCAAAAAAACTTAATGCCTAGACTACGAGATGAGTATATGAGTCATAGCACAAGTAATGACTCATACCAGAGGGTCTTACTAGTTGAGTCCAAGATGCCAAGAACCTAATATGAGACCCCGACTATGACTCCTAGGTCACCCTATGAGTCGTACCTACAAGACGTACCAAATAATAACGGTCTTTTCTGTGTTAAGTTTAGAGTTTTTTTGTAAATAACATAAATACAATAAGTTAGGGTTTTATTACGACATTCCAAGTTTTAGAACATAGAATTTGCTTTTGAATATTCTCTTAAGAATCTTTGAGGGTTTTAGCTTAGTTTATCATTTTCTCTTGGAAAGCCCAATTTTTGCGATTGTAAACCTTGCTTTATTCTTATTATTAATCTATCAAGCTTGTGGGTTTGCAACTTGTGGTGTCTACACTCTTCGTTGTTCTTAGTAAAACTCTCAACTATGTATTATATTTGCATTCTTGTTTGTTTTGCCTTTGCTATGAGTAGCTAAGCACCTACCACTTGGGGTTGTGGGAACCATGGGTAGTTGACTGGTATGGCCTAGGTTTATTGCATTTCTATGATTGAGGTTTTACATGTATTATATAACTTTATTCGTATTTATTGTTGTTTGGTGGTATCCAACACCAAACCCTGCCTACTATCATGCTCCCGACCAAGGTAGTGATGAATATGAAAAAGAAAATATATGACAGGATTTGGTTGATGTGTTCTGGTCTAATCAACCAAGCCTGACCAAGGGGAGTCTGACTAGGACAATAGGTAATAGTTAGTTGGCACACCATGATGGCCGACCAAGCGCCATGGTGAAATTTCATCTTCACCTTCAGAAGAGGGACAGAAGAACCTAAGTTACTATCGTGCATTTAGATAAAAAATTTTTTTATGGTATCTAGAGAAATCGAGTCAACGAACCATGCAAAACACAATTCCCAAGTTGTCTCTAAAATTGCATGATTCCTAACATTATAGTTAGTGCTTATTTTATTTTGTTTTTGAATAATATAGAGATTATAGTTATGAATGCTTGAAATGATTAGTAGCAAAATCTTGTAGTCAAGCCATGTATTCCCTGTGGATTCAACCCTAACCTACAATTAGCTTAATTGCTGATCACGACCACTTTCTTATTGGAGCGTGAACATTATAAAAAAATTCTGGTGTCGTAGTCGGGGAATACGACTAGGTTTTGACTTGATTTCACCATTAGTTAGTTCTACTATTTATTTTTAGAGTCTTGTGTTTTTAACTTTTGTTTTGTTTTTGTCATTTGATTATACTTGCACGGTGTACTAGATCGTCTACCTACCACAAGGAGCCAAGGCAATCTCTTAGCTCCAATCAATTTACAAATCTACCAAATTGTTAGAAGAATGGCTCAAGTGAATGAGGACATCGAGGTTGAGGAGGATATGAATATGAATAAGGATATGGGAAGAGTGGAGAATCCACCTCCAAGGGGTAACAAGCCCAACTTAGGGACTTCAATGAAAATGCATATAGATGGAATCAGTAACGATTGAACCCTATGTCAATGGATGTTACTGCCCCCTTTATAGGCAGATACTAAGTTCACAATATCGAGTTGGTTGCTCCAAATATTCTAAAATGATGGATTATTCACAGGACTACCTTCAGAGTATCCCCACAGTCATCTCCAAAATATGATGTTTGTTTGCAAGAGTGTCATGGGGAAACAAAATCTTTCTCTTGATGCTATTGGTTTAAGAGTGTTTCCACTGTCATTGATTGGCAATGCAGCTGTATGGTTGTCCGAGCTTCCTCAGGGTACTAATACAAGTAATGCTAAGCTTCATAGAGTATTCTTTGAAAGATATTTCCTAAGATCTAAGAAGTTGAAGCTCAAGTACCAAATCAATAACTATGAACAATTGTCGGGTGATTCTATTAGCACGACATGGGAGAGATTTACTAAATGCTTGAGGATGATCCCCAACCACAAGAGTGTTGATGATTCCTTGGTTGAGATTTTTTATTTGACACTTGATAAGAATAGTCAAGTTTGTGCCGACAAAATCATGGGAGTCATGTTCCTTGACCAACCTTTTGTATTGATAGCCATAAGGATGAAGCAAGTGGTCAAAACAAATATAGCGTGGGGACAATGAGAGCGAGGTGTGATGAACCTTTTTCTGGGTCAACACCAACAATAAGCAAGCAAAGGTAAACAAACAGATCATGGAGAAAGTTGCTCAACTTTGCACAAGTATGGACTTGGTTTTAAAGCAAAACCAAACAAGTCTCAAAGCAGTCACTCACCAACCTCCGAAGGCCCCCATCTATGATGATCCATTCTTTGATGAGGATGCATGTTTTGTAAGCAACCAAGCAATGGGTTTCTAGAACAATACAAAGGGTCTAATTCGGACTATTGGAGGCAAGGTCCCACGAATCATGGTCAGAATTTCAACTATTAGGGTGCATATAAAGACAATCGAGGTGGATATTATTAAAGAGAGAGAGTGTCAGATTCCTAATGGGGAAGAAGAGATGGCTACAAGAATGGCCCTTGTGTTCCACATCACACTCGTGATGCTAGGTCAAGTAACTCCGGGATCAAAGAGATGTTCGATAAGTTGTTGAAAAGGTCTGACTACCAAGATGAGACTTTAAAGGGAATGAAAGCAGTTATTTCAAGTATTAACCAAAAAATAGAGTCTCACTCGATAGCGATTGAGCAATTTGAACAACAATTTGGGCAAGTTTCTTCGCAATTGATCCAATGCCAAAAGGGCACCTTGCCAAGCGATACAGTTCAAAATCCTAAAAATGAAAGGCATTGCATGGCGGTCATGATTCAGAGTATCAAAAGCACTATAGATCCCCCTATCCCAGTAGTTGTGGATAAAGTTGATGAGAAGGGTCTTGGTGGTGAAGTCAAGGTTGAGGTAGAAGGTCCGAACGTTGTTAGGAGGCAATAAGAAGAGGTTAGGGAGAACAAAAACTTGAAGTCAATTCCAAAAACCTCCTCCTCCTTTCCCTCAAAGGATTAAGAAAAAAAAAGAGGAGGGTAAATTCAAACACTTTCTCTTGATGTTGAAGCAACTCTCCATCAACATTCACTTTTAGAAGCTTTGCAGAAGATGCCCGGATGCCAAGTATATGAAGGATTTAAACCAAAAATGCACTTTGAGACAAGAGTTCTCACAGGAACTCCCACAATGTAGTGCAATTATGACCAAATGTCATGTTCAAAAATGAGAGGACACCGGCGCATTCACCATTCCTTGTACCATTGGTGATGTTGAATTCGTAAGAGCATTGTGTGAATTAGGAGTGAGCATTAATCTAATACCTCTTGCTGTGTTAAAAAATCTTAGCCTTGCCACTCCCAAGAATGAGGTTGCTCATGGCAGATCGAACCATCAAAAAGCCGAAGGAAATCCTTTTGTATGTGCTTGTTAATGTTTCTAAATTCATCTTTCCCGTGGATTTTGTGATCCTTGACTGCAAAGTTGATTTTGAGGTGCCCATCAATTTGGGGAGACCATTTCTTGCCACTGGGAGAGCCTTCGTGGATATGGATTCGGGTCAATTTTAGTTTAGTGTTAATGATGCAGAGGTAGTCATAATACTCCAGATTTTACATGTACAATTACTATGCAAATGAAATATGATATAGTTTGATCATATTACCGCCAATTTTTAAAAGTTCTTATATCTCGTGTTAATGGGTGATATGTGCATCTAATGCTTATGAAGGTCAAGTGTATACATGTTTTAAGTCAAATTGAGGAGATCATGACCCTAGAAAAGGTGAAAGAATTGAGGTGCTTGTAGGACTTAGTAAGCTAGCAGGTGAGTCATCTACTTGCTTAGCTTAAATTTGCTAGCTAAACGGAGATGAGGCTCGACGTCAAATTTAACTAAGTTCGATTGTGAATAAAGTTTGTGTTAAGGGTGTAAATTTATCCTATGTTTTACTATCATAAATGGACTTTATTTTCAGACCAAGAAGAATATAAAAATGTCCCAAGTACACCGCAACCCACTTGGCTAATTTGGCTCAAACTACATGAAGAGAAAGTTGGAAAATGGACAGCCCAAGCCTATCAACTTTGAGATGCAATTAGTCCCAGGTGTAAGGTCCAAGCTGCTGCATAACTAGATTAATAATATGTGGTATTAAATGGTCAAAAGTCCAAGAGTAAGTCGGTCAAAAGACCCTTTGAAAAGGGATCAAAGCAGCCCTTAAGTCATTTCACTTTGTAGAAAACTTTCAGCTTCCTAAAGACTTTTCTTTCTCTCCTTACTTCACTTTACAAAGCAGCTAACATAACCCTCTAGGGTTCTTCCAAGTAACCTGAATCTTGATCGAAAAGGTAAATAATCATAGTTGTGTATTTAGTATGGTTTCTTCATAAAAAACAAAAAGTATATGCTAGTATGTTCTGCTGAAAATTCTGGATAGGTTGTATTCTAAGGATTGTTGTACAGTTTTCTTGTTAGTTAAGAGGCTTTTCTCTACTTGGTTGGCTATATTATGAAGTAATGTATTTAGCAAAGGTTGGTTTTATAGTAATGTAACCAGGCTACTTCACCACTTTTACAATCCACAAAAGTGCGTCCTTATATGATATTGCAATTATGTTTTTAGTATAAACTTGTGGGCTGTTGGATGGAAGACTACTATCTCACATCCTTAATGACTGATTTTTTACTAATCTAAGGTTGTGTCAAGGCTATTTGTATGTATAGATGTTTTTGGAATTGTTTGGTTATAGTTGGAATAGGTTTGGAATTGTCGACGTCAAAATGTAGTGAAGGGAGGTAACATTATGTTGTCCATTTGTAAATTGTGTAGAATTGTTATGTATTTTGCTTTGTGGGCTATTGTAAGACTGTTGTAGCACTAAATTAGGCTGCACATAATGTGTACATGTGACTGTGTGTTAGAAAATATTATTAGGGGCGGAAAGGTTCAAAGAATACTCACGGGTTTATAAATACCTGCTTGTTGCCAACGTATTGGTTTTTATGTGATTGGGCTGCCAAGATGTATCTATTGCCTATTAAATCTAGATTTCTATTGCCTATTAAATCTAGATTTATCACCTATTATGTTATGCATAAATATTTGGAGGAAGGGAAGGTTATCTCGAGGTAGAAACAAGGTCATACCATGAGGCATGTAAGGCTACTTGATTTCTTATTACTTGGCATGAAATCTAGATTCTTCCTTAGTACATAAAGGCACTTGGGAAGTATGACACAACCATTAACCATGTCTCCACTCTTTGACATGTTCATATGCTCCCATACATAGTCACCTTGAAATCTGCATACATATGTGGACACCAAGTTACATGGGTTCTTTTTGCAAAATAAAGTTCACGAGTTGTTTTATCTCATACGCATTTCATTATTTGTGTAACGTACTCTTTTCACTGTCATATTGTCTTGTAAGATTATCTACATGTCATATGCTATATATAAGGTCCTATAGCTCTAATATTGTGACTACCGAAAGAACCATCTCAAAGGTAATTGAAAGATAAAGTATATTGTTTATTGATGGGTGGTAGCTCGAGGGGTGGAAGAATCACCTAGCCAGGGATGATTCTATCATGGGTGGTAGCCCAAGGGATTAAGAAAGAACCCAGCTAGGGATGATCCCAATATAGTTTCACCACTAATCAGCTCATTATTTATATTACATGTTGTGCACAAATATATAGTAAAGGTAAAGTAATATAACGAGCATAAAGTACATGATCCAAAAGTATAACCAAAGATGGTCACTAATCTTACACCAGTGCATGGTTTCATTTGAGTTGTTTCTTTATGTACAGTATGTCCTACCATACATATTCAATACATTATCCCATTCTGACATCCCTTATGGGGGACCTATATTTCATGCTGCAGGTATAGGTGCGAGTATATCTCCCCAGTAGGAGTACAGGATATCTAATTGTTATTAGCAAACTCCAGGTTGCTTCGTAGCTTTGCATGTGTAGAGCTTATATGTTTGTGTTGTACAGTTAGTCGAGGCGAGGCCTGTCCTAACCCTTATCAGTTACTTTTCCTTATCTAGAAGCTTTGTATACTATGTAAATTAAAGTGTGCTCATGTCCCATACTTTAAACACCATGGCCCCAATAGCCTAGCCATATGCATTCCCTTTTGGCTTATTTTTACTATTTATTTTCTTAAAGGCATGTCAAATGTGGAAATCCCTTATAACATATATAGAGAGCGTATAGATATAGGTTGGTTCTCCCAAGCCTTATTTGCAACGGGTGGCAGTCCGCCTTAATGGGGTTTTAGGCGTGATAGTATAGTTCAATATTCGCCAATCAATGGAATAGCTCGACTAGTTCCAAAGTGTGGTGTGGACCTTTGATTATAGTTGATGAAGGATGATAACAAAGTCAATCCATGACGTTAAAGAAGACGCTTCTTGTGAGGCAACCCAAGTATCTTTTATATTTTTGACAAATTTTAAGTTTATTTTGGTTGATTGAATTGTTAGGTAGTAATTTGATGTTTATTTTGAGAGATAAGACAGTGGATCCGTTGTATTATTCTGGCCATTGGAGTATTTTGAGGTTTGGTTTGCAGGCATACATCAAGAACTAAAGATTTGATGAAAATTGTATTTGGAGCAGCCTCTATGATCAGGACTACAAATCGTAGAGCATACTATGACTCCTAGTCATGACTCGTAGAGCAAAATACTAAGAATTTAAAGTTGGCACGCACACAACGATCCAAGCTTACAATTTGTAGGGTCCCCTACGAGTCGTAAGTTGGGTTCGTCGTACCCAAGTATGAATTCTAATTTTTTTAAGTATTGAGGTCAGCTACGAGACCAAGACCTATGAGTCATAGGAATCCCTATGACTCATAGTTGGGGTTTTGTAGCCCCAAAATATAGAATTTTTAATTGTTTCGATCGATTTTTCTGATGACCCACATCATTTTTCAGCCATTTTTCATCAAGCACTATAAGTAGGGTTTTGACTCCTCTCTTTTGTCTCACTTTGTCCAAATATCATTTGTATTCTCTGAAGTTATGTTCTTGGCTAAATGTTTCACATCAATTTTATTATTTTCCTTGAATTTCTTGATGATTGTATGCATAGTAATAATAGTGCATATACCCTTGAGTGAATGTTTGTCTAAATGTGAGAGCTAGAGTTGCTAATTAAAACTCCCTGTTATTGTTCTAAAATTGTTAAACCACTCTTGTTGGACTATGTAATGATGTAAGCACTTGTACCTGGGCTTAGTGTTATAATTTTTTAGAAATTTGTAGCCTATGATTCGTACTTGTGCCTCGTACCCGCAGACTTGTAGACCTGCAATTGATTCAGTGCATTTTTTTATATTTTCTTAAAATTGTTTTGTTTCTCTTTGTTTATTCTTCTTTGTGGTTCCTATTTGATTTAAATACTAGGGTGTTCGCTGTGTATTTTGAGGTTGATTTTTAGGAAATATGCCTCCGAAAGATAAATAAGCTATCCAAACCTTAAGGAGAAAATTAGCTGACGAATCCTCTAAGATAGAGCAATCTGAGGGCTCTGTGGAAGTCCACAGAGTCAAGATAGACCTTAAGGCTAATGTACCTAAAACTTGGGACCATACTACTATGGATCCGGTAGAAGTTGAGAGTCTCTCCTAGTCAGAGGAGGAGGATAGCAGTGATGGGTTCTAGAGAAGCTCACCAAAGATGACCCCTACACACACTGAGACAAATTCTAAGGAGGGGTCATAATCTCAGTAGGAGAAGGTCCAGTCACCACCCCCAACTGACAGCAGATGGTGTATCCCAGTTATGAAGGAGATATATGATCAGGGTTTACAACCCAAGGGACAGGGCAAACTGATGCAGAAATTTAATGAAAAGTCAAGACTTAATGACTTAGGGTTGGATAAAGTGACTTGAGTAGATGAAGAGTTAGATAGACAAGGGCTATGATGGACCACACAACAGCTAGGCAAGTATACTCCCTTTGTTGTCTGTGAGTTTTATGTGGCGTACCCTACTACACTCTGTCGAGGGTTACCTAAGAACAAAAAGCCAATAGAGTAGTCGAGGTTACGGGTTGTGCCAGTCCGGGGTAGGAGAGTTCCTATTTCAAAGGAGACTATTCGATGGGTCCAGTTTGTGCCCACTTATAGATTGCACCTCTAGCTGCTATTGACACTACTCCAGTTGCTATAGAGCCTACAACAGTTGTGGAGATTGAGTCCACATCATCCTCCATTACTCCAACACTAGCAACAACTACATTACAAGTTGATTCTCTTACTTCTGCTGTTGCTTTTCAGGCATTATTATGCAGCGTGGCTACGTTGGAGTCCAGACTTCAGGCTTTATCTATGCGAGTCAGACCTTGTGTGGACTACATCATATGGGACTTAGGGTAGAGGATAAAGGCATTTGCTCATGATTTGATAGATGAGAGCATCAGAGCGATGGATGCCCGAGTAAATGCTTTTGAGGCAAGAATCCAATGGAGACTTGAGGGAGCTCAGCCTGCTAACACGAGTGTAGTGACACAAGAGTTGGCCAAGTTCAAGGATGACCTATTTCAGATATTAGAAGCCCCTATTGTAGTCCTAGAGGTGGCACTAAGAAGTGATGAGGCATTAGTGTGGCTAGATGACCATCCAAATGTCCATGGGAAGAGGCTCCTTGAGCATGATGATGATCCAAAGTTAACTCAGAAGAGGCTGAGACCGGAGGAGGAGCCCATACCCCAAGAGCTTTTGCAAGAGACACTATTATTAGCAGCTATTCATAGAGATTGGGCACAACATATCCCACAGGAAGAGGGCATCTCATGTACTACTGCGGAGGAGATAAAGCCCCAGGACCCCACAGACTAGCCAGAGATCGGTGCTTGAAGTAACATGATGTTTGACTTGTTTTGACCCAGTTCTTATTTTATCATTTCAGATACTTTGTTCTATTGTTATACAATCTTCTTGTTATGTTGATTTTTAGATATGTTTAAATGTTTTTATGATTGGATGTTGATTTTTACTTATATTGTGGATGTTAGTTTTTGGTTTTTAATATATGCGTGTATATATATATATAGATAGATAGATAGATAGATTTTCCTATGCTATCGTATTTGTTTTTCGTTCCTATCTTTATTTTGAGGACAAGATATCCTATTTTTGTGGGGTATGGGAAGTTATAGATTAAGGTGAAGTCTGAGTAGCCTCAAGTCCATAACTTTCCCAATTTTTTATCCCACGGTTTTCTTGTTGTGATTCTTTTTCCTTATGAATGTTTACTTTTCTGTTAAACAGACATGTTTAGGTAGTGTAAATAGTGTGTAAATTCATAGTAGTGTTATATATTAGCATATGCATAATCTTTTGATGATTTTGAAAGTTTTGATGAAGAATTGGGTACCCTCAAATTTTTTTTTGAGATTGTTATTGTTGATGCATTTATACATTTTAGGTACCTGCCAATGTTTGTTCTAATAATGTGAAGGTAAGCTGAGGCTAAAAGCATGTCCTGTGAGTTTATACTTGATTGTAGGTGCAATGTCAAGTGTGTTGTGAGCTTATTTTGCCACACTCATCCATCTTGTATGGACTCAGAACTTGCCTTAGTACTCTATTAGTGATATGTTTGATATGGAAAGGATCTTAGGCCTTTATTCTTTGAGTGAACCCACTTTTGGCCTAAATAAGCCACCAAATAAGTGAGTAAGTCCCTTGTCCCAAATTGTTTAGCCTCTCATGTACCCATTATTTCTTGACACCTTGCTTGCTTAACCTCATTTGATGAAATACCTTGATATTGGCCCCTGTCTATCCTTGGACATATGAACCTTAATTGAGGTTAAAGGCCTAAGTTGAGGGTGGCTACAAGTTTTGGCCCTAGTTTGAGGAGTAGATATTGTGTACTTCACCTTGGGCTAAAAGGCTAAGTTGAGAGTGATCGTTATTATCGTAAAGTAATATTGGGTGGATAGTTGGGAAATAAAGAAAGAAATGAAAAATCATGAGCCGAGTGAAGAAAAAGAAAAGAAAAGTGCCTTGAATAGAGAAAAAGTAGCAAGAATTGAGTTCTGAATGAAGGTATAGCTGAAAATAAAAAGAAAGCACTTGAGAGAAACTTTGAAATAGGAGAATAAAGGTGGATTTATTGAAAAATAGTTAGGTTACGAAAGCAAAATGTGTTGGTAGACATGGTTCAATAATAGCTTTTAGTCACTACTTGCCAAAATGTTATACCAAAGCCCCCTGAATCTATGTTACAATCCCATAAGTCCTAAAATGATCCAAATCCACTTTATCACCAAGCTAAAAGATGAGTATAGCGGAAAGCATATGGTGTTGGTCAATATGCATGAATTTGAATTGTTAGAGTGAGAATGCTTCCTCAGTCCCTGAATCCTAAATGCTTTTTGAGCGATTATAAGGGACTTCTTTCTGTGCGGGTATTTGCACTACTTCATTAGCCTATGGCTGCACCAGTGATTATGAATGGTTGATGCCCCTTAACTTATCATAATTGGGTTGCCACATTCATTATCATATTTTATTGTGCTCAATTACTTTATAATCTAATTTTGAAAATGATAGTTGGGTCTCTAGATTAAAGTGAATGATGTATATGCCATTGGTATAGCTGTTATGTATTTCTCATTGTCAGCGTATATTAAGTCATCTCTTGAGGACAAACAACTATTTTAAGTTGAGGGTGTTGACGTGCTGTCAAAATACAGCACATTTGATGCCTAAAACAAGGGATTTTGTGAGTTTGTAATGCAACTTTAATGTTTTTAATGTATTTTTGTGTTTTTCTTTCAGAACTGTTGACATAATTTTGGAGAAAAATTGTAGATTTTGCTGAAGCATAAGACATACGAGTTTACCTACGAGTCGTAGCCTAAGTTACGAGTCACAACAAGAACGAGTGATCAAATACTCATAAATATGCTAACTGAAGGTCACCCCTATGAGGTCACCCTATGAGTCATAAGTCTCACTATGACTCGTATAGGTGGACGCATACCAAAAATTAGAGAGCCAATATATTGGACCAAAAAAATTGAAGGCCTAGACTACTAGAAGAGCATACGTGTCGTAGCAAAAGCAATGACTCATACCAATGGGTCATTCCAGTTGAGTCCAAGATGCCAAGAACTTGATATGAGACCTCGACTACGACTTGCAGGTCACCCTATGAGTTGTACCTGTAAGATGTACCAGTTGCCAATTGTCGTTTCTTTGTTAATTTTAGGGTTTGTATTTAAGCACTATAAATACCGTAAGTTAGAGTTTTATTATGACATTCTAGATTTTAGAACATAGAATTTGCTTTTGAATATTCTCTTGGGTATGTTTGAGGGTTTTAGCCTAGTTTATCATTTCCTCTTGGAAAACCCAATTTTGGGGATTGTAAGCCTTGCATTTTACTTGTTATCAATCTATCAAGCTTTGGGTTTTCAACTTGTGGTGTCTACACTCTTCATTGTTCTTGGTAAAACTCTATTTGCATTCTTATTTGTTTTGCCTTAGCCATGAGTAGAAAAGGACCCAAAACTTGGGTTTCTGGGAACCTTGGGTAGTTGACTTGGTATGACCTAGGTTTATTACATTTCAATGATTGGGTTTTTGCATGCATTATTTAATTTTCTTTGCATTTATTTTTGTTTGGTGGTGGCCAACATCAAAAACCACCTACTATCATGATCCTGACCAAGGTAGTGATGAATAGGAAAAGGGAAATAGATGATAGGATTCAATTGATATGTTCTAGTCTAATCAACCTAGCTATTCCAATGGGAGGTTGACTGGGATAATAGGTAATGGTTAGTTGGCACACCATGGTGGCCAACCAAGTGTCAGGACGAAATTCAAGATGCACCTTCACAAGAGAGCTAGAAGAACCAATGTTGCCGTCTTGCATGCAATTCTCCAATTGTAGTTATGCTATCACAAGAAATTGAGTCAACGAACCATGGGGAACACAATTCCCAAGTTGTCCCTAAAATTGGGTGTTTGCTAGCATTATAGTTAGCATTTATTTTATTTTGTTTTTGAATCACAGAATACCCCCCTCCCATATGCAGATTGTAGTTATGAATATTTGAAATGATTAGCAGTGAAGTCTTATAATCAAGCCCTGTATTCCCTGTGGATTCGACCCTAACCTTCAGTTAGGTTAATTGCTAACACCGACAGTTTTTTTATGGGAGCATGAACTTCATCAAGGAGAGAATCAGGTTTAAAGTTGCCTGCGCACAGTGTATTATTTTCCTTGGTTTTTCATTTAGGCCCAAAGGCCTTGGGGTCATAGCCCCATCCCCACTTATGAGTAAAAACACCTATACTTAGCCATTTTTCAATTCTATATCACTCAAGACCCTCTTAAAAATATCTCGAAGACTTAACCAAATATTTCATCCAAATTCAAGTGACTTAAGATTAATTCTAGATCTCGAGGACTACATTCAAACTTCAAGTTTCCTTCAAGTCTATATCAAGGATTTTCCCAAATTTAGGTATGTGGATTTCATCCATTGGGTCCTTTCACCCATTGAGTCTAATCTTTCTTTTTTATGAAAATTGCATGATTTCATGTTGTATTACCTATGGGTATCCATTATTATGAAATCTGAGCATGATTTGTGTTGGGGTTTTATCAAGTGTTGTTGATTATGCATGGATATCTATTTTAAACTTACACTATGGATTGATATTTGTATATTAAGACTATACAAGATTCAAGTTATGAAAGCTATGAACTATTGTGAAGTTTTGATATGATTACAAGTTACTCATGATAGGGTTTTACCATGATATTGCTGGGCTCATTTACATGACTTTAAGATGCATTGATTTCACTATTTCATGATCTATACTCTTGCATTTTGCATGATTTAAAAATGTTCACATATGTGCCCACCAAGTGTTCGATAAAATGTCAAGTCAATAATTCATAAATGAATGACATATCTTACAAGTTAAGTGACTTTTATGATGAATAAGGTCTATCAAGTATGTTATAAATTCATTAAATTATCAAGTACATTCGACCCCCCTTTACCTCACAATGGACGGGAGCCTTTGAAGGATTTGGGTAATGTTGTTGTTGCTGTTATCCATGATTATACAAGTATGAAGTTAAGCCCTATTTTCAAGATTGTACCTCTTGCGATCCATTCATGTTAAAGCTAGGTTCATATATAATTATTATGTATTCTCATGTTTCAAGTTAGGGTCACCATTGGAGGTCAAGGATGTTTAAGAGCTACTCATGTTATGATTCTATGTTCATTACAAGTTACTACAGATATGATTATTTCATGTATTCTGCAAGATTAGACTTATCACCGATGGATTGCATGTCGATATGGACTATCTTTAAGGGTCCATACTCCTTTCCTCAAACTATGTGGCAATATAGGATTATGTTATACCCTTGCTATTCTAGTGGATCCATTTAGTTCACTTCTTACTGAAATCCAGCCAGAAATGGGATGGGTTCCTGTAAGGGGTTTACTTCTTCAAAGCAGGATGGGCTCCCGTAAGGTGAAGTATGGTTTAACTTGGCAAGTAAACCACCTCTTTACTGAATAGGGGTAATCACTGAGATTCCAAGTTGTATCTCTCTTGGTCATATTCTTTGTCAGCTGAGGTCTCTTCTTACACATGTATTATGTTCTATGCAAGTTGAATGATTTACAAACATGTTTTACTTCAAACAATGATCATGCATGCCATATTGCGATTATGCTTATCTATTGCCTATTACTATGCATTTTGGCTATATTGGCTTATATCTTATTGCATTGCATCCTACATACTTAGTATATTCTAACGTACTAACACATATTTTATGCTTATATGGTATCACCTTGTAGGGATCGGAGCTCTTCTTGATCATCCTCGACGTGGCTAGTGAGATTATTCAAAGATAAGCTTGGTGAGTCCTCAAGTTCGGGGACACTATCTACTTTCTCTTGCTATTTCTAAGACTTCTTGATGTTGAACATTTGACATTATGAGGGTGAGCCCGGAGAGTGTTGTGTCCCCCGCTCCATTATATGTTTAGAGGTGTCATTGGAATATTATGATATATTTATGCTATAAGCTTAACTCTTTATGTTTTTATGATTATCAAAGACTTCCCTTAGTCCCGCTTCCCTTTTATATTATCTCTTGTTGTTGTTTACTTTTATTCTATGATCGAGGATCTGTGATTGATATGCTAATAGGCCTGTTTAGATCCCTTCGAGTTTCCACTCACCGTGTCACGTACAGGCCCTAGGCTTTGATCATGATAATTTCCATATGGCGCCGTCAGGCATTAACATGTGCCAAAGGGTGTCAGCCTGTTTCACATACATATATATCTATACAGGTTTGATATATATATATATATACTATATTCCTTTGAATTTCGGATAAGAATTTTCAGCTCATTTTTTATTTGATTTGAGTGATTCAAAAGGTTATGTAACTCAACTTTTTGCAAGGAATTTTGTTATGAAGTTGGATTTGGGATGTGACACATATTTCAAGGTAAATTTCTACTTTTTTCATTGGTAACATATCAGAATAAGTGAAAACTTTATATTGCAATATCTCGATCATTTCTTAACGGAATTAACAGAAATGTTTCTCTAAATTATTCTATGTTCTAAGAGGGAAACTATAGTATGCTAGGAGTTTGCTGATGTTGTCCAATTTTTGAAAAGTTTTGCCAAAAAAATTTAGAAAAGAATGTTTCTCGATAAATTTTTTAACTTCATTTTTGGGCCATTTCTTGGTCTTTTGGGGTCCGTTTTGGTCTAAATTTTTGGCTATGGATCTGGTGTGATGTGGAGATTATTTATAGGGATTAATTTTGTATCTTGAGTATGAGGCCCAATTTTCCCTGTTTTAGTCTTAATTATGTAATTCCACTCGTTTGTTGAGATTATATAGCCAAATAAGTCATAACGATGTTAGGACTTATGTTTGAACAGTTGAGCAACATTTAGAAATGACTCAAAAGGTCAAATCTTAGTTGGATTGACTCAGATCAGGAGACGTCAGATGCTAGGAAGGCAAGACTTTCTCTAAACCCTACATTAAGCTGAAATAGTTGCATATTTGAGTTGGAATGTGTAGAAATATACTATTTATGGATTGTGTTATAGAGTATACATTTCAAGTGGATGGATATGATCCTTGTGTTGGATATATATAATGTTCTGGGATAGTAGTTCTTTTATTGAGGGTTGTGTCGATTGTAGTTGCAATATCACCTAAACTCTTACATTATAAAGGGCCTAAAAGGAGTTGGTTGGAGCTATAAACATGTGATAGGTATGTACACTGAACTTGACTTGAGCTTGTATATGTGTGTGGTCTGAGGCTACTAGAATTTATTAGTAAATTGAGGTTAACCTATGAATAATTCTACCCTGTGCACTGAATGTAGTATGTATATCTTGTTGGTATATATATGCTTGATGTAGCTTCGGCTATCTATATCTTTGCTGAGTACTTTTGATAGAATTCAATAATTAAATATGATCCTATGTTGTCCTATGGTTTATATGATCTTATATACTACTAATTTGTTATGTCCTGGTGACACTGGTTAGTGACTAGAGATATACCATGTTCTGGGGATAGTCATAGTTGTACCTTCAAAAGGAGCCTTCTGACGTGTAATATGAGATGCATTGCCACTAAACAACTGACGGGTTAGAGTGGTAGTGTGGCCCTATTAGCGAGGTGTAGGTTATGTCTTATGGGTTTCTTGGGCCACCTGTTAGGAGATACAAGATATGTTGGGCTGCTAATGGGGACTAGTACCATATTTAGAGAAAGGCATATGATCAATGAACCAGCACATGGTTTCCTTGGGAAAAAATCCTTCATAGTAGCTGGGTTGTGATATGATTCTTCATGGGTGACACTATTCTGATTATCTAGACTCTTGGGCTATAGCTTAGGTTATACGGACCCTGCCCAATGAGTGTTTTACATAGAGAAAGGGCCTGGTAAGCCGAATTTGGGCTTGGGACCTAGGGAAGCATGTCTTCTGACTTGAATCATACCTATATGATATGTATAGCATGTTGCTACTGTGATATAATGACCCAGAGACTGTGCATTGACTATATGTCATACGACAGCTTGACGCTAGTATAAATATCACTTGACTATGTTAGATATCCTAGATATTTATGATTTGTCCTAATGATCTATGTTTACTCTAAGCATTTGTGATTGTCAAGGTAATGGTATACTTGGCCTTAGTGAGGCATAATTCTATAGTGATCTATGATATATATACTTTGGTGTATTATTGACAATTGTTGTATGCTAGGACGTTTCATCTGATTTAAGGGTAACTATTGTTGACAAGAAAGGTGGTGATGGTGATTATGTAGATTGGATTGTGGCTATGGGATACTTAGGTTGAGAGTGTCGTTGAGCACATTCATTCTATGTAGGATGCAATTATCATTGCCTATTTTTATTATGGGCATGATAGAATTTGTAGTTCTGGATCCAGATAGATTAGTTGAGTGAGTGATCTATTGATTGCTCGAGTCCTTAATGACGTTCCCCATTCCTTTTCGAGCATTAGTGGCTATGCTTGATTATCTGAGTTCAAGGGTTACACACCCTATATTTTGAGTTTCAGTGGTCCTACTGGAGCATCGGGCGATGGATACTAATTCTAGGGATCGAGCATTAGCAAAAGTTTAGGCCAACGACCTCAATTGATATTTTGTGGGGCTAGGCCTCATGGTTGATATTCTAAGAGGCTGGGCCCTATGATTGTAATCTTGAGATGATACATTATTGTTTATGTGAGTGGGATTCTTTCTCCCGCAGGAGATATGTCCCACAGTTATATTGAGTGTTAGACCCACTACCCTTTGCTGGCTGATTAAATGGAGGCTAAGTCCGAGGACTATGGATTTGGTCACGAGTGCTGGCATAGGGTCGATGATCCAATTGACTTGTGATTATTGGGGCGAGGCCCATGATTACATACTCATGGATCCACTCACTTAATCACACCCTGATTTTGCATGGGTGTACCTTTCGGCTTATAGAGGCTCAGAGGTGTTTATTTTTAGACACTAGGACCTTACACCGATGTACAACTGGCCCTTATTCTGATGATGATGAGCTTTGGGCTTTGTGATGATTCTATGGGCTTTTGTGATGGTTTTGAGAGATTTTGTGATTTTCTATTGGTATTATTATTGTGCACGAGTGTACCTTCTAGGATTATGGGGTCCATTTTCCATACAAACATAGATACTAGGGCCTTGCACCTATATACAACACTATACCTTAGTTGAGGGCAGTTGTGATATTGACCTACATAGTCTTCGTTAGTCGGTATTGATGTTCAGTACTTGGGTTATTTAAGGTTATCATTGTTCTTCACGTTGATCGGTTCAATTGTGGTTTGAGGGTTCCCAGACATGCCTATGACTTGATCTGAGTTGATTTTTCTACACTGCTGCAGTTCTATACATTTGGACTTTATTTATGCTCACTATTTCACTTAGTCAGCCGATGTTGTCTAATGAGTGCCTTTTCTGGTACTCACCCATACTTCTACATCCTCCCATAGTGTAGGTCCAGGTGCAGGCCGCGATAGCTAAGTTGGGGAACTTTGGGAGTGCTTAAGAGACTTTTGGTGAGCACCGACAACTCTTGCTTTTTCATAACCTTCTTCCAATTGATGGCAGTCTTTTGTATCCAAACATCAGCCTTATATAGTAGAGTTTGATATTTATAGGTGCACTCCTATTTTGTATATCAATATGATGATTGATATATGTACACAATATGTCCTTGTATTTGTAATAGCTCTGTATAGTTGACTTCCAAGTTCTGGGTAGGTTTCAGTAAATATATTATTATTGTATCAATTTGGTTTGGACTAGAGAGCTAGGACAGGTAACCTTGGTTTGCGAATTGGCTTGCATTTAAATGGGACCAGCATGCACCATTATGACTGGGATTGGGTCATGACAAGGTGTTATCACAGCTTATGGCTCAATAGTCTTAGTTGTACAAAACTACTATCTAGTAGGGTCCTATGGATTGGTGCGGAGGCATCTGTGGCTTATCATGAGGAGGCTACGAGATGTTTTGGAACTTTCTTATAGTATTGATTTTGGTTGTGTGTCTTGTCAGTGGTTTTTCAATTTCTGAGAATTTAGCTCCAATCGTCCTTCCGTGGTAATGTCATGTTACGGCCAAACTCTGGGAAGGGGAAGTGTTGCATCATCAATACTAGATAGGGAACAACCCCTAGAGACCGCCAAGTAATGGCTAGATGACCTTGAGTTATAACAGCTGGATAAAGAAGCTTGCAGGCATTGAGAATGTGGAAGGGCCTCAACGATAGGCTTTATGATTTACACTTGACTAGTGGTGGCTTTTTATTATGGTATGAGAGATGTTGTTAGGGATTGAATTCTGTGATATGCATATCCGTGTTCCAACGGCTTATTAAAAGGTATATAGGCTGTGAGAACTCTTGATAGAGATACTGAAAGTGAGATAAGTTGTGACTATGGTAAGGCTAAGCATTGGTGCCTTATGGATATCCATATTCGATTATCTACCTACTGGTTTGACCTATTCAATTTTCTGATATTGCTGACTATATTTACCTACGGGCCACCTATGTTGTGATTATACCCTATTGGTGGCTAAATGTAAGCCAAATAATGTGATTTACACATATGACTGTTTTGATGCTTTCTTATTGGAGTGGGCAGCCTGATACTGTCGTATATAGTATTTAAGAGGCTGACTATTGGTCATACTTCTCGCTATACCTTATATTTCTATAGCCACGATTTCTTATATTTACTTTTTGATATAAGACTCTTCTAATTATGTGGTTACTAGAAGTGAGATGGATGTTATGCCTAGACGCTTAGTTGGGCTTTCTATTATGATATCGCATAATGTTGTGTTATTAGTTGAGCTGCACGCCACTCCACCCTTGGGACTTGTTATGATGCTTAGCCATAAAGTATGTGTTGTTTGGATTCCTAGCTATGTTTGTCAATGGGAATGTTGAGCATTTTGCTAGATTTCTAGTACATGGGTTATGGTTATACAGTGTTAGGTGTGTTTCTCCACACATCACTTGTTTGAGGATGAGTGTCAAGCATGTTTTACCCTAGTTAACATATTAAGGTAATGGAAAGTCTCTTTTATTAGTGGGGGATTAAGTATGATGACTCTGTAGGATTGTGACACGCTAGTCGAGTGATATTATCGGATGACCTCAGTTTTGATATTTCCCTGGGGGTAGATTGACTTGTTTCTATTATACAGTCATTGATGTGGCACTCTAGTTGGCTGGTTTGAGCCTATATAGCAGAGGCCATATGGTATATACCTGTTATAAGATGCCTTAGCTAAGGTTCAAGGTGTGCAAGATAGATTGACGGACAACTCTGAGTCAGCACTCGAGGTTATGTCGACCATGGACGTTGATTTGTATAGTTTGAGATTTGGGACTGAGCGGTTATGAGGGTGTCACTCCTAAGAGAAGTCAGGCAAGTTGGACGGTGAGGTAAGCTTAGGCATGATATGGAAGCCCTATTGAGTTTTTAGAGCAAGTTGGACCAGTTAAATCTGATTTAGCCCTACCTCTAGCTTATTCTTCTATATATCTTGTTCTTTATGTATCGATGATGTTGGTGTATTTTAGATGATTTAGATACTCCATAATATTTTAGTTAAGTTAAATGATGGACAAATATTGTCAAAGGAGGTTTTGGTAGAAAATATTTTAGGGGGTTGTACCCGAATCATTTTGTGGCCATTATGAGGGGTTAATGGTATTTGCCAGGCTGTCTACTATGTTGTATAGTAAGGATGTGGTGACTTGTAATGAGCAGTGGATGTTGTTGTCGTTCTTGCCATGGGGTAATTATTAGATATTACAAAATGAAGGCCTAAGCATTAATTACTATTGAGGACCATTTTTCAGAAGTGAGATACGGATGCCTTGGTACGAAGCGAAGTATAAGAAGCTTTTTGAGTGGGTAGTCTGTTGGGTATTTGCTACATTCGTAAGTGTTTGGTGACTATGTCGGGTGGATTAGACTACAAATTAAGGGGGTGTTTCCTTGCACGTGAATAAGAGCATATTCGCTATTGTTCGCAGTTATTTGGTTAACCTTTGTGCCATTTGTGTTTGATTGTAGGAATCGCCTATATGAGAAAGACAGGAATGGAGTAAAAGCCATATATGTAAACCATGAGTATAGTTATAAACAACCATGATTATTCTAACATCGATGATGTGGTAAGGACATGTATGTCTAGCCAATTAATCCTCATGACTTGTCACCTGATTTAGCAGATAGGAGAAATAATGGATTCTTAATACTTCCTTGTTGAATTGCTACACCGACTCGCTGTTATACACAGATAGGTGCTGGGATATTTTTATAGTGAGAGGCATACTAAAATATTGTAGAAAATGGAACATGTTTATGACTTATATACTGGTGGTGTAGATTGGAGCTTATAGGTATGCCTGTATTCGTACTTTAGTGGATGAATGACCCTCCAGATCATTTTTATTATTTTGTTATTATTGTGTTGATTTAAGCATGTGTATACTGACTTGTAGGCTATTTGAGTGATTATTGGTTGGGTTATTAAGGAATTTTGTGGAGTTTTGAGTGAACCAAGAAGTTATACAAGTAAAATGAGTTTTATGAGTAAAGTCCTAGTAAATGACTTTGAAATGGAATTCTGATGATTTCATTAGCTCTGAAATAGTTGATTATGCTAGGAGCGTGTCCGGTGCAATTATGTCATAGATTATGAATTTGGTCGCTGGAACAGATTAATAGTCAACCCAGTCAATACTCTCAGGAATCATGACTCAAATGAGAATTTTGATAGCGCGTTTACCTCCAGAATATTGATTTTGGTCTTGGACGACCCTTCATTTGATACCGGGGATGTTCGGATTCAATTTGACTCCCAGGGCTTTTCGTTAAAAGTCGCGTATAAAGAAGTAGGACCCTCACGTTATCATAGGGAGCTTCTTTGGAAATTCTTACTACACCGTTGGATTCAAAACTTTAAGATCTATATTTTTACATGTTTAGTTTAGAAAAATCAGAGTCCAAACGAACCCAAAATGATGAAAAAAGGAGATTGAAGGAAGAATAGAGAGAGAGGAACATGTGGCTGATTTTGGGGGATATCAATGTGGCGTATCAGGCATTGAAACATGGTAGAGGTGTGTCAGCCTGCTGTCACATACATATATATGCGTATGGGTTTTGAGATTTTATATATATATATATATATATATATATATATATATATATATATGCATATTATATTCTCTCAACTTCAAACTATGATTTTGAGATCATTTTTCATCTGATTTGAGTGATTCAAAAGGCTACATGGCTAAGTTATTTGCAAGGAACGTCGCGGTGAAGTCGGATTCCGTATGTGACATGTATTTCGAGATAAATTGCTACCTTTTCATTAGTAACATATCGGAATGAGTGAAAACTTTATAATACAATATCTCGGTTACTTCTTAAGGAAATTAAAATTGAAATTTGTATCTAAATTGTTCTACATTTCGATAGGATGCTGCGGTATACTGGTGGTTCGTTGACGTTGTTTGATTTTTGAGAATTTTAGACGAGAAAGTTTAGAAAAAATTGTTTTCCAATAAAGTTTCTAACTTTGTTTTAGGCCTTTTGTTGGTCTTTTGCAATCCATTTTGGGATGAATTTCTGGCTTTGGACCCGGGGTGATGTGAAGATTATTTAGAGGGAATGATTCGATATTTTGAGCATGGGACCCTATTTTCCCCATTTTATCTTAATTGATGTAATTTCTCTTGTTTCTTGAGATTTTACAGCCAAATTGATCGTAATGATCTTGTGACATATATTTGGACAACTGAGCAACATCGAGATGCATCTCGAAGAGGAAAAGCTTAGGTGTATTGACTCAGAGCAAGACTATGTAGATGCCAAGTAAGTTAGGCTTCCCTAAACCCTAGACTGAGCTGAAATGGTCATATATTTGAGTTGGAATGTGTGGAAATGTACTATTTATTAATTGTGTTATAGAGTATATGTTGTTTGTAGACGGATGTGATCTATATGTTTGTTATATATAATGTTATGGGATGGTAGTTGTTGTATTGAGGGTTTGGTTGGTTGTAGTGGCTATATCACCTGAATTATTTCATTATAAAGGGCCTAAAAGGTGTTGGTTTGAACTGTGAACATGTGACAGGCATGTACATTGAGCTTCACTCTTACTTGTATATATGTGCGGTCTAAGGCTACCTGAATGTATTAGTTATTAAGGTTGACTTGTGAATACATGCTATCTTGTGCGCTGAATCTAGTATATATATCTGGTTGATAATGTATATGTATGATTTGGCTGCAATTATCTATATCTTTTATGGAGTACATTTGGTAGAATTCCCTGATTAAACATGATTCTGTATTGCCCTGTGGTTCATATGATTCAGTATACTGCTATTATCTGTTATGTCCTTGTGACACTAGTTAGTGACTAGAGATACACCATGTTCTGGGATGGTCATTGTTGTGCGTCCAACAAAGCCTTGTGACCTGTAATACGAGATGCATTGCTACTGAGCCACTGTTGGGTTAGAGATGGGAGTGTGACCCTTTTATCGAGGTGTAGGTTATGTCCTACGAGCTTCTTGCGCAACCTATGAGGGGACACAAGATGTGTGGGTTAGTACAGGGGACTAGTACCCTTCTTAGAAAAAGCCACATGATCAATGGGCCAGTACATAGTTACCTTAGAAAAAAATCCTTGATAGCAGCTAAGCTGCGATATGATTCTATGTGGATGACATCATTCTAATTATCTAGCCTCTTGGGCCTTAGCTTAGGTTATATTGACAGTACCTTATAAGTGCTTTACATAAAGAAAGGGTTTAGTAAGGGCTGAATTTGGGCTAGTGACCTGGGGCAGGCATGTGTTCTAACTTGAGTCATACCTATATGATGTGTATAGCATGTTACTATTGAGATATGATAACAATGAGACTGTGCATTGACTATATGTCCTATTACAGCTTGACTCTGGTCTAGATATGACTAGACTAGGTTTGGGTATCTTTATTATTTAAGATTTTTCTTAATGGTCTATGCTTACTCTGGGCACTTGTTATTAACGAGGTTATGGTATACATGACGTTGGTGAGGCATGATTCTACAGTGATCTATGATATATATATTGGGTGTATTGATGACAATTGATGTGCGCTGGGTCATTTCATCTGATACTAGGGTATCTTTTGTATTCGAGAGAGAAGGTTATTATGATTATGTAGATTGGATTGAGACTATGGAATACCTAGGTTAAGAGTGTCATCGCCTATGTTAACTCTGGGCACGATGTGATTATCGTTGCCTATGTTCACTCTGGGCACGATATGACTTTGGAGTTCTGGATTTAAACAGATTGATTGAGTAAGTCCTTGATTGATACCTCAAGTCCCAGATAACGTTCACTGTTACTATTCAATCATTGGCAGCCATGCCTGAGTATCTGAGTTCACGGGTTATGCATCCCATTTTTTAAGTTTTAGTGGTCGCACTAAAGTGCAGGGCGATGGATACTAATTTTGCAAATTGAGCATCAGCTAATATTTGGGTTGAGGACCCTAATTGATTCTTTTTGGGGCTAGGCCTCGTGGTTAATATTCTATGGGGTTAGGCCCTATGATTGACCTCCTGAGATGATACACTATTATTTATGAGAGGGGGATTCTTCCACCCGCGAGGGATATGTCCTATTTTTATATTGAGTGATAAACCCTCTAGACCTAGCTGACTACTCGAGCGAAGGCCATATTAGAAGACTATAGATCGGGTGACACATGCCGGCACAGGGTCGAGGACCCGGTTGACTTATGATTGTTGGGGTGAGGCCCATGATTACTTACCCATGGATCCATTCACCTATTCCTACCCTGATTGTGCATAGGTGTATCTTTTGGGCTTATAGGGTCACATGGGGCATTCAGGCTTAGACACTAGGGCCTTACACCCACCTATAACTGACCCTTGTTCTGATAATGTGGAGAGTTGGGCTCTGTGATGATTCTATGGGATTCTATGATTTTCTATTGATATTATTATTATTATGCGTAGGTGTGCCCTCTAGGCTTATAAGGGCTTAGTTGGCATATATGCATACCTAAGTTGGGGGCAGTTGTGGTATTGACCTACGCAGTCTTCGTCAATAAGTATCGATGTTCAGTACTTGGGTTAGTATAAGTTATCATTGTTTTTCACATCGATTGGTTCAGTTGTGGTTAAGGGTTCCTAGACATGCCTATGCCTTGATCTGAGTTTATTTTGCTACACTGCTACAATTCTATATATTTGGACTTTATTTATGTTCACTATTTCACTCGGTCTACTAGGTGCCTTTTCTACTACTAACCCATACTTTTTCAGCTTGCCATGGTGCAAATCTAGGTTCGGGCCATGATAACTGAGTTGGGGAACTTTTTGAATGCTTAGAGACTTTTGATGAGCACTGATAGCTCTTGCCTTTTCACAGTCTCCTTCCAGTTTTGGGCCGTCTTTTGCAACCGTCCATCATTCTTATATAGTTGAGTTTGGTATTTATAGGTGCACTCCTATTTTGTATATTATTATGATGATTGATATGTGTACACGATATGTCCTTATGTATATAGTAGCTTTGTACAATTGACTTTCAGGTTCTAGGTAGGTTTCAGCGTATATAATATTATTGCATCAATTTGGCTTGGAATAGAGAGCTAAGACAGGTACCCTTGGGTTGGGAATTGGCTTGCGTCTAGGTGAGACCAACATGCACCACTATTATTGGGACCAGGTTGTAATAATCAAAACTTGAAAACTTAGCTCCAATTTGATGAATTTCATGATATGTATTTTAGCTTCATGCATTGAAGAGCGTTTTAAAGGTTTTGCTCAATTTTGGGGAGCTTTGCAACCTTAAGATTTAACTTAAATTTGATGAGCATTGGCAAGATGAAAAGTTAGCTCATAATTTGAGAACTTTGTAACTTGAAGATTTAGCTCAAATTTAGTAGCTTTATAATTTGATGATTTAGCTTTAACTTAAAAAGATTTGTTACTTGAAGGTTTAACTCTTTATTTGAGGAGCTTCTTAAGTTGAAGAGCGTTGTATCTTGAAGATTTAGCTCATAATTTGACTAGCTTTATAATTTGAAGATTTAGGTCTAATTTGAAGCGCATTGTATCACCACCTAGGCTAGGCCTAGGCATAATATGGTGATTGAGTTACTTGAAGGAGTCCCAACCCAGACTTCTTCGCATAACAAAAGCATTCATGGGTAATGAATCAATAAGAGGTAAAGAGGGAGGACACCAAACAAGAGTCTAAGCATAGCATCATAAAAGGGAGGGCAAAAACATATAAACTCTACATCATATATGTCCAACATAACCTCAATATTCTGGTCTTGGCGGGAGGGTTAAGACATATTCTTATCTAACCCTCAAATAGAGGAAATAGAAAGAATGTCCCAAAATAATAACATAGATCTAGAAATAACCAAACACAAAAACTCAACAAATAGACCTTGAACCATGAGGACTTATCAATAAAGTATAGAAAACTTCGCTCCTAACCACGTGGATGAGAGATGGATGATCATCCGAATCTACATTGTGATATAACGTAAATACAAGAAAGTATGTGTTATTACATTAAATGTACTAAGTATGTGAGTATATGCTTGAATATTTACAAGTAAAGCAGGAGACATGAAATCCAAGAGTAAAATAATAAAATCACAAGCTAAAACATGAATAAGGTAAAGTAAGATTATGTATTAGGTGCACCAAGTCATAAAGAAAGAATTAAATACAACTCGCTCGTGTTGTAGGATATCAACCTTGACCGACAATAAGACCATGTGAACTATATGGAATCCTAATATTAACTACACCCAAAGAAAGGGGAGGCTACTTCCGGAATCCTAATATTAACTACACCCAAAGAAAGGGGAGGCTACTTCCCAAGGTAGACTCCATGGTGGTACATAATTTGTGTTAGAGGCTGTTACTAAGATTCATTTAACCTTGACGTCCTCTAGAACAAAACCCACCTCAAACCTTCTCAGTACTAAGTCAAACCCCATGAAATAATAAAACATAGTAAAAATCAATCATAAGTTCACAATTCCATCTAGCATAGCTCCTAAAACTTTGGGTAATCAAATCATGTGAGAATTGTTCTTACCATATTTAAAATTCATGATTTGGTGAGAAAACCTTTCTATTTTTCTTTCTTTCATTCATTAAAGGGGCTTATTAAAATATAACCGAATAGATTTCATAAATATTTAGGTGATGCCCATATCATTAAAGTTTTTGAGTCATTGAAAACTAAGATAAGTAATGTGGGTTTAATCCTAAATCATTTTAAGACATACAATTTAGTGATATTATGAAAAAATATGAGGAATTGTAACTATTGAAATCATAACCAAAAAGACCCACAATGAAGATCAAAAACCGTAGAAAGCCTTAAAGAGCATTTTCTTAAAATGCATCAAATCATTCAATAAATCATGGATTTAGGTCGAATTAGATTAATTATCATAGTATAAGCCATGATCCATGTAGCTTAAACATGATCATAAAAAGCCATGGAAAAATACATACTTGAAATCAAGACATTTAGTTGGAAATTCTTAGGCTCCATGGGTGAAATGTAACCATTGATGAAAACCTATATACTTTGAGTAGAATAAATGAAGGAAATCTGGATTTCAGAGGAGAAGCTTGAAACCCGACTTGAAGTCTCCAATGGAAGCCTCAGGAGAATGAACTTGAAATTTGATGAATGGTTTAGAATGGAAGGGTTTGGGTAGTTTAGGAATCTAAAAAAACTATGAAAAGACCAAAAATACATTAGTTAAAAACTACTAGACAGGGTCTATAATATCTATCTATAGTCCATCAATTTCTACGATCCATAGATCCATTTATAGACTATAGAGTTAGCTGGTAGAAATTAAGATTGATTTCCTATGTTGCAGATCAGGAACCACAAAATATGTTTATGGTTCATAGACCCATCTATGACCCATGGTTTAGGTCTCATACAACTTGGGTCAAATTTCAACAGCTTTGATTCTCAACAATGAACCCTATCTACAAATTCGTCCTATCTTCTATGGTTTGTACACACACCTTGTACTATCCCTCCAACACGTACTCAAATTTTAGAGTGTAATCCATGAATCCATATTACGATGTATGTCTCATCCTGTTCCTTCGTAGTCTATGTTTAGAAACTTAAACTTTCCACCAAGAAGTAACTGCATCTACAAGACCAATTTATGACTTACAAATTAATTTATGACTCATCTATAGGTTTAGTAATTCCAACCCACTCAGCATATAGTTTTTACAAGTATCATGGTCATTTAGAAAACCCCTTTCTACAACTTATGAAAGTATCTACATGCTATATATTGAGCTCATAATCCCTAGCACAAATTTCAATCATGCGCTTTCTTCCATATTCTATGTTTTTAACATATAGGGTATTAAAATATCTTACCCTTGGGAAAATTCATCCTAGAATGAGAGAAAATCTAGATTGAGTAGATTAGAATGGATAACAACATCACAACATGAATGCAATAATGCAACTTAATCATCATCTTTTTCAAACTTATGCAACAAATACCATTCAAATGCACTTTCATGGGTACGCAATAGTGTAATAAGACATGAAAAGCTAAAATGCAAGGAATGTGAGATTTTTTTTCAAGAATAACTTAATATTTAGAAAGGAGTAGAAGCAAAAAGATGAGTATATCACTTCATATTGTCCATTTCTACTTTTGACATAACACTTTCAACCTGTTGGTTTCTTTAAAGTACCTTGATGGATACAAATTCCTTATTCCTCAATCTTTTCACTTACCTGTCCAACATTTCATTCGAGGCATCCTTATAGGTTAATCACACAATAGAGTTTGGATCACCCATAAATTTCCTTAATATGGAAACATGAAACATCGTATGAACCATAGTCAACTCTAAGGGTAGGTCCAATCCATAAGCCACCTTGCCAATCTTCCTCAAGATCTTAAGGGTCCCCACATACCTAGGGCTCAATTTTTCTTTCTTATGAAATCACCTCATTCCCTTCCTAGGTGACACCTTTAAATATAACCTATTCCCAAATCAAACTCAAGATCTCTCTTCATAACATCTAATAAGAATTTGACAACTTTGAGCTGCCTTTATTCTCTCCCTTGTGAGCCTCACCTTTTCCACGATATCAAGTACCAAACTGGGACCAATCAACACCGTCTCACCCATTTCAAACTAACCTACCAAGGACCTACATCGTCTCACATACAAAGCTTCAAGTGGTGCTATCTCTACACTTGACTGATAACTATTACTGTAAGGAAATTCATTAAGCGATAAATAATCATCCCAATTTCCCTTGAACTCCAATATACAAGCCCTCAACATTTCTTCTAGAGTTTGAATTGTTTTCTTAGGTTGTATATCAATTATGGGATGGAAAATGGTACTTAGCTTCATGTTAGTACCAAGACCTATATAAAACAACTTCCAAAATTGAGAAGTAAATGGGGTGCCACATTCTAATTTGTATAGACAATAAGACATCACATAATCTCACTAAATTCTAGATGGGATACTTCTTGGCACTATATGCCATCTTAATCAGTAAAAAATGAGCCAACTTCGTTATTCTATCCACAATCACCCAAATATAGTTGTGTTGCTTCTGAGTATGAGGCAAACTCATCACAAAGTCCATGGTCACATCCTTCTACTTCCAAGTAGAAATTTCAATGTATTGGGCTAGCCCACTTGGTCTTTGATGTTCAACCTACACTTGTTCAAATTTGGACACTTTGCCACAAATTTAGCTATGTCCTTTTTTATGCCATTCCACTAATAGACTTTTGTAAAGTCTGTATACATTTTGGTGGATTTTGGATGGATAAAATATTGGAAATTATGAGTTTCACTCAAAATCATGTCCCTTAGGCCATCAACATTCTGAACACATAACCTTCTTTTCAATAACATACCTCTTCAACTCAACCAATAGTGGATCTATGTCTTTCTTTACATTGATATCCTGCAAAAATGATGATTCGAAATTGTTTTGCACATGGATACCATCCTCTTTAGAATCACTTAACCTTACTCCCAATTAGGCCAATCGGTGCACCTTTTTTACCAACTCTTTCTTTTCATTTTCAACATGAGGAACACTACCCATAGACTCTATTAAGTGTGTTTTGTATAACATTTACCTTGCCACGATGATACAACATACTCATGTCATATTCCTTAAGGTGTTCAATACACCTCCTTTGCCTTAAATTTAGGTCCCTTTGGCTAAATACATATTGCAAACACTTATGGTCAGTATACACATCAACATGTATACCATAAGGTAATGGCACCAAATTTTCAATGCAAAGACAACTCCGCTAATCAAGATCATGTGTAGGGTAGTTCCTTTCAAGAATTTTCAATTGCCTTGAAGCATATGCCGCGACCTTGCAATGCTGCATTAAAACATACCCCAACCAACATATGAGGCATCATAATAACTCATAAATCTATCCAAACTCTCTTGTAGTATCAAAATAGGAGCCAATGTAAGATGATCTTTCAATGCTTGGAAGCTTTTCTAACATTTATCCATCCATTAGATCTTGACCTTCTTTTGAGCCAATTTTTCCAAGGGCAATGCAATAGATGAAAATCTCTCAACAAATCTCCTATAATAATCCACCAAGCCTAAGAATCTCCTAATATTAGAAGGAAACAATGGTCTTGGCCTATTACTTAGCACTTTTGTTTTCTTTGGATCAATCATAGTTCCATCATAGGATACCATCTGATGAAGAAATGTCAGTTCCTTCAACAAAAACTCACACATACTAAATTTTGCATACAATTGCCTATCCCTCAATATTTGAAGCACAACCATCAAAAGGTCCTTATGTTCATAGTTGCTATAGGTGTTAGTCAAGATATCATCAATGAAGAACAAACCTATCAATATAAGGCTTGAACACCCTATTCATTAGGTCTATAACTACTACCAAAACATTCGTCAACCCAAAAGACATAACTAGGAATTCAAAATGTCCATACCTGATTTGAAATGTTGTCATGAGGATATCATACTCCTTATTATTAATTGGTGATCATTAGAGTGGAGTTTAACTTTTGAGAAGTGACTATCCCTTTTTAATTGGTTGAATAAATCATCTATCCTCGGAATTGGATACTATTTTCTTATAGCCACCTTGTTGAATTACCAATAGTCTATGCATATCAGGAGTGACCCATCCTTTTCCCTTACAAATAAAATGGGAGCATCCCATGGTGCATTGGCCTAATGAAGCTCTTTTCTAACAAGTCTTTAAATTGACCCTTTAACTACCTTAGTTCAACAAATGCCATATAGTAAGCATGAACAAAGATAGGTTGAATACTGATTGGAAGATTTATACCAAAGTCTATTTCCCTTTTGGAAGAGACACTGGGTAGGTTATTGAGAAAGACATTATGAAGCTGATATACAGTGGGGATTGACTAAAGAGAAGGAGTTTCAGATTTAATATCCATAACCCTTACATTATTATAAACATAGCCCTTAGCAATCAACTTACGAGCTTTAAGACATGAAATAAATTGACCCTTTAACACCGAATTACTACCCTTCCATTCAAGAATTGGCTCATTATGAAATTAAAACATGACTCACGATTTCTATAATCAATCGAGGCATATGATGCATGCTACCAATCTATACTAAGAACAAAATCAAAATTAACTATACAAAGTTTAATAAGAACATAAGGGATAGCTTTATACAAAACTAACATGGGACAATTTTGATAGACTCCTTTGGTTAAAATCGTCTCACCAATGGAAGTATATATATCAAAAAGGATCTAATAAGATTTTGGGTCACACAACAATCTAGTAGCAAGAAAGGGACGAACAAATGACAAACTAGTTCTCAAATCAAGCAAAACATATACATCAAGGTCAAAGAGCAGTAACAAACCAGTATCCACATCAACAGACTCCTCCAAATACTATGTAGCCATAGTAACTTGAGTCTTAGCCTGGGGTTGATCTAAATTCAATCCTTCTTTATAATATTTTACAAAATGGCTCTGTCACTAGCACCTGAAACTTACTTGGGTATTCACCAAGCATTCTCCCTAGTAGCTCTTGCCATCCATTTGGTGGGCAGGGATATATGGCTTGTTAATGCCACCTCCTCGAGCCATTTTCCTTCTCCTTGTAGTGGGCACCAAACAATCCCTCATCTTATGTACAATATCACTACACCTATAACAACTATCCTTTTCAACCATTACTTGTATTGATGCTTCTTACAAAACTTTTGACAAAGGGGAAAAGTGTGTCTTTCCTTGTTAAACCTATATATTAGGCACTAATAGAAGATGAAGCGACATCAAATTGGGATTTCTTAGTCTCCCATATCCTCTTCTCACTATTAGAATTCCTTAGGGAAGTCATTTTTTTACTCAATTTAGTGGTCATAATTCGAGCAAATAGATGGATGACATCATAACACTCCAAATTTGAGATCCCGATATGAGACAATTGACCCAAAGGTACAAGAAGACTACCATATTGATTACTATTTTGACTAGCTTTCTTTCGAGCTGACATGCATTTAAAATGCATAAATATCATGACCCAAGCCTAGGGCCTAGTCATAAAATGGCTAATAAGGGACTTAAAGGAACCTCACCTATGCCTCTTATCATTCATCAAGCATTCATAAGTATTAAATCAAGTAACGCAGATTTCGAAAGTGGGGAACGAGACGAAGTGATATCAAACATTTGGAAATCAAAGGGCAACATTTCAAACAAGATGTTATATCATCCAAACATACCATTCTACGTAAAAACATAGCAAGGCCAAGACAAACCCAAAGCTTCCTCAAATATAGAAGTCTTAAGAATATACCATGAAAAGTAAAAGTCTCCATAAATCATCTAAAAATAGATAAATATCCCAAAATACATAAATGTCCCAAAATACCAAAGGGCTCGAAGGAAGAGGTAAAGTCCCTGAATCTAGAAGGCTGACCAAGATACTAGTCTTAGACATTGGAGGCTAGCCACATACTAGTGGAGGAGCGCCAATCCGTACATAGTGACATTATGAAGGTAAGATATGAATTAGTACGTTGGAATGTACTAAGTATGTGCGAAGCAATGCAAATATGAAGTTGTCATGCCATCATTCAAAACATACAACACTGTAATCGTGGAATAAAGCTCAATATGAAGTAGAGATAAAACGATCATACAAAAACATATTTGAATGGACATAAACAACAACTACATAACTTTGTAGGAAGAGACTATAACCAACATATAAGACCATGTAAGATACTACATGGAATCAAACATAACCTCCACTATTGGGATGGGGACAGGTGGAACTCCATCAACTTATGCATGCATATCTTAGTTTAACTTTTCTATTATTGAACCACTACCCTTAGCCTACAACATGATAAAATTCATCAAATTAAAATCATGTTTAAATAGCCGACACCAACATATTATAACCCTAGATAATAAAATAATAACATTTAACATGATTACTGTAGGAACTCATAGTACATCATCATATTGCACTATTAGAATTAAAATAACTAAAAATATATCATTTGAACATCATTTGAATCATGCTCATAGAACTATAAATGTTCAAGAACTTAAAGAATAGGTAAAAGGAATCATGGTTGGACTTTATGCTTGAAAGGAACCCACAAATCAAACTCCTAATTACGACCCTAAGGAAAGACCTAAAGAAGTAAAAGAAGAAATCCCTTGGAAACCCTAGTCTTTGCCCTTGCCTTGAGAGTGTTTTGCCTTAGACAATTTTGGAGAATTTTGGGAATAGAGTGAATGAGATTGAAGGAGGAGTTTCAGGTCTCATATGGGAGGGAAAAGACCCCCAAGATGACACAGTGTCAAGCTTAGGGCTCGAGAAAGGATAGAAATACCCTTCACTAAAACTATCAATTTCCAAACAACGACCATATTTATGGGTCATAAAATGCTATACAAATCATACTATAGGGTCTCGTCTTGTTCATTTTGAATTCTCTAAAACTTGGTCTTTGAGCTATATCACAACCCAAGCTAGACCATAGGTATGACATAGCGATTAGAATTCCTGAAGAAATGCCAACCAAGCCATCTTAGCATACCAAGCATACATAAGACAAGTAAATCAATAATACAAAGCAAATGTTAGGTAGGTATCAAAATAAAGTCGAAGGATAAAACAAAACTTAGGCTCGACTAAAGGGACTTATACATTTTTTTTGTCTAGATATGCGTCTAATTTTCTATCATAGATTGGGGTCATGGACATGTTCCTAGCTCACCCTCAATAAAAGAAAAGAAAATGCCTTAATGGAAATCACGCTAACAATGAGATCATAGGCTCAATGGGCAACCCTTGAAGCATAAGGGCTTACCAATCAAGTGACGTTGTACAAAGACAACTAGCCATAAGTAGTGTGAGGAGTGTCCAACCATATATAATAATAATACAAGAAAAATATATGTTAGTACTTTGAATGTACTAATATGTGAGAAATGCAATGCATGGCATCATGATGTGCAAATGACTAAGTTAGAAAAATGGCCTAAGTAGATATTTGTAATGTAATAGTAAATCATAAACTTGGTCAAAGCATTATAATAACAATGTTGATGTCTTGGGTGGACAAAAATGTAACACCTCCTGTGCGACTGGAAAATGTTCTTCAGGCATATTTCTCGAATATCTTAAAATTTGGTGCAATTTTCACAAATCCTACTTTGTAAGAGCCAAATTTGTGTATTAAAAGGGTAGCCTTTTTTAGGTGACCCATCTCAAAACTAATTTTTTGGGTGATTTGGGCCTAAAATAGAACAGTCCATGACCGATCCATGAGATGTACTTATTTATTGATAGTAAAAGAATGACCTTAATTTATTCCTAGACCAAAATAGGGAAAAAGTGAACTTCCCATAAAATTGAACTTAGAGGTAACAAGTTCGCGTCACCCACTTATTTCTCTATAGTGGAAATTTTTTTGAACTTTTTTTATTTCACTTGAGGGCAATTGGGTAATAACCCAACACCTTTTAGATTGGATTCCTCTTTTGCCTAACCATTTTTAGCCCTAGTTTCACTTTAACTCTCTTAAAATCTTCTCCAATCCTCATCGAATCCCTCGTCTAATTCTAAGATTCTCAAGAGCTTTCATTGGATTTCAAGAACACAAGTGAATCCTCTAAGTTTTCTCAAGGGTTAAGGTGTGTGAGTCTTCCATCCATTGGTGTCATTCCCTAAAGTCGCATAAGGCGAATCGGCACCCATTGCCGATAAGGCTCGGGAGAACCAACCTGTAACTATATGCATTTATACATATTATAAGGGGGTTCTATGGCTGACATGCCTTTAAGTAGATAAACAGTGATAACAATCCAAAACGAAATGCAAATGACTAGGCCATTGGGGCCACGCTATCTAAAGTGCGAGACATGACTTCACTGTGCTTTACATAGTCCATAAAGCCTCTAAATACAGAAAAACATCTGATAAGGGTCGGGATAGGCCCCACTTCAGCAAACTGTGCAATAAAAATATGTAAGCTCTAAACATGTACAAAGCCCCGAAGCAACCTAGAGCTTGGTGATAGCAACAAGATATCCTATACTCCTACTGGGGAGATCTACTAGCACCTGTACTTGCAGCATAAAATACAGGTCCCTCGTAAGGGACATCAGTACAGGATAATGTATTGAGTATGTAAAGCAAGATATACTATATATAAAGTAACAACTCAAATGAAACCATGCGTCTGTGAAAGATCAGGGACCACCCTTAGTTATGCTGTGGAAGACCAGGGATCACTTTATCTTTATTGTAAAATTTGCACTGTAAAATCTATGCACAGTTTTAATCAAATAACCAATTGATCAGTGGTAAACTGTATCGGGATTGTCCCTATGCTAGGTTGTTTCTGAACACCCTCAGGCTACCACCCATAATACTGTATTGGGATCGTCCCTATGGTAGGTTTTTCTTGAACCCCCTTGGACTACCATCCATCAAAACTGTATACTTTATCTTTCAATTACCTTTGAGATAATTCTTTTGGTGGCCATAACATTGGAGCTGTAAGACTGTATGTGTAGCATATGCCATGGGGATGATCACATAAGACAATATGATAATGAAAAGAGTATAGTACACAAATGATGCAATGCATATGAAATGGAACAACTTGTGAGCTTTATTTTGTAGCAGGAACTCATGTAACTTGGTGTCAAAGTATCTAGGCAGGTTTGAAGGTAACTATAGAATCATATGAACATGTAAATGAGTGGATACATGGTTAATAGTTATGTCAGAGTTGGCAAGTGCCTTTATGTACCCACGAGGGATCTATGTTTCATGCCAAGTGATACGAAATCAAGAAACCTTACATACCTCGTCGTCGGACCTTGGTACTACCTTGAGATAACCTTCCCTTCCTCGAAATACTTATCTACAACATAGTAAGTGATAACACTAGAATTAATAGCCAATAGATACACCTTGGCATCCCAATCACATAAGAAAATAATACATGGGCAGCAAGCGAGTGTTTATAAACTCGGGCGTATTCCTTTAACCTTTCTGCCCCTAATCATATTTTCTAATATACATTAGCATATACACATCATGTAAAGCCTATTTCAAGTCAATAACAGCCTTACAACAGCCCACAAAGCACAACACATCACAATTCCACACAATCTAAAAATGGACATCATAACGTTACCTTCCT
>JAOTQJ010204305.1:0-19591 GCA_025642045.1 Solanum sejunctum
TTTTTCTGTTAGATCTTTTAAAATATTTATTGGTTTCCTAATTATCCGTAAAATTAGGTGGCGACTCTATTTTTTCTTTCGAATCTCGAGAATTGGTTTTGCTCAAATTAATTGAGTTTAAATCGATTTTTGATTTTCGAATTATTTTTTCTTTTTTAAAAGCCATTTTTCGGCATAACAATCATAATTATTATTTTTTTACTTTATTGATTGATCCATTATTGTTTCTTTTACTTTATTGACAATTAGTTCCTTGTCATATTATTGTTTCTTTTTCTTTATTGACTATTGATTCTTTATTGTAATTATTTTTTTACTTAATTGACTATTAGTTCCTTATCATAATTGTTCTTTTAGTTTGGTGACTATTGTTTCCTTATCATAATTGTTATTTTTACTTTGTTGATTATTGATTATCTATTATAATTGTTATTTTACTTTGTTGACTATTGGTTCCTTATATTTAATAACATTATTTATTAAAGATTTCTTATCATAATTTAATAATATTATTTATTAAGATTGGGTAGTGAAGAAATTACCGTCAACTTCCAAGACCTTTCATGTATATAAGAAGGACTTTATTTTAGCTGTTATTTTATTTCATATTATTTTAATATTAATACTTTTACTAAGTATTTTTACAGGTACATAGAGTTACTTCTTATCTACTTATTTATCTATTATTATGTATATTGTCCCCATTAACCAAATACTAAGCCATCGTTTGTAGTACTGCTTAATTTTATTTTTATATTATTTTGTGTTTATTATATTTGTTACATTATCTCTCATTCCATTCGAAAAAAAAGTTCAGTTGGAACCTACAATTATGAATTTTTAAGGGTGTTAATACTTTTCTTTTGAAATAGCTTAAAACTTTATTCGGATTCTAATTAGTATGTAGAACTTTTATAAATAATTAGTTGATTTCCTAATTATTCTTAAAATTATGTGGCAACTCTAAAAATTAAATTATTTTTCTAAAATTCTTTAATCTATTTTTTTCTTTCTTACTTGTAAAGAATTCTCCTTTAATATTGCATATATATACTTTTGTTTTCCTACCTAATTTTATATAAACATTATATCTTTTCATACATTTTCATAAATATATTTTTCAGCAGTATATTTTATTCACACACTCGATACATACTGTCTAGATTTATTTTAAAATATTGTTTTTATATTCACAAATATAATTTTATCTCCCCTTTTGATAAATTAAGTCTAGTCGAGTATCACCTTTGTGGATTCTGAAGGACACCTCACACCCTTCCTTTGAAATAATTTAAACCTTACCTAGAATCTAAATTGATTTTCATAGATTAATTAAAACATGAGTCATACATGTCAATAATCAAATAGATTACCTTTTTCCCGTAAAATTAGATAGCGACTCTGTATAATAACTTATCCATTTATAGTTTATAAGTTGTGCTTTGTTTAACCTCGATGAAACATAAGGCTCAACAATTGTCATACATTTTGTATATTATAGTTTATTTTTATTAATAAATAATAATTATAATACCATCTAAAATAACTTTCTTTAATATATGTTACAAATATATATCTTTTTAATTCTTATTCTATTAAATTTATTATTTAGTAAATTATAAAGAAAAAAATGTAAGTATATAGATCTGAGAATTTTAAATTTTGATATAATCACTTAGAATATACACGAGGCTTACATTTATCAATATTAATAATTTTAATTTTATTTAATGACTAGTTATTAGGTCACAAGGGAATGATGCTTCGAAAAACATCAAACTCTGGAAGCTTTGATGTCAAGCAGTATTAATTATTTGCTTTATTATGCAAATAATTCTATTTACATGATATGTTTATTTAATTAAAATATTATTTATAGAAAATTATTCTTTTAATGCATCAACATTGTAAATATTTAGAGATTCCATTATGTTATAGAAAAGGGAGAATAACATCGATAGTAGAGCCAGAATTTTAAGTAAGTGGTTCAAAATTTGAAGAAGTAAACACAATTAGCCGAAGGGGGGTCAATATCGATTATATATACACAACAAATTATTTTAATCTTATATAAATAATTAAGTTTTCACCGAAGGGAGTTCAGATGAACGCCCTCATTGTATGCTGGCTCTGCCTCTCAATAGCACACACATTGTCAAAATGTGTGTTTTCTGAAATAATATTGAATTAGAGGGTAGTTTTTGTTATTTAATAATTTTTATTTTACTATTTATATATCTATTTTAACAAATCAAGACAAGTATATTTATTTTTATTTAATACTACTTTTATCATTAAATAAATGTACAAAGTAGCAGCAATCGATTTAAAATGACAAAAAATATATGATAATTTCCTCAGATACCTTTAATAATTAGTTCTACTAAATATTTTTTTTTGTAAGTGTTGTCATATTATAGACACTACAAGAAGAGTTATAGTCAACACTTATGAGTTTTTTTTATTTAAAAAGTTAATTCATGCTAATTAGTGTGACTTGGAAATTTTAAAAAAAGGATATTTTTTTTACTTTAATTTTAAGGTAATAATTTGGACCAACAAGATTGTGAATTTCTTTTAATAAAAAAAATTATACAATTTTAAATATTTCTAATATATTATTATTGGACTTGTACACAGTACAACATGAACTATTGTATACAAATTTATAAGTACATGAAGTTTTTCTTTGTCTATTTTAATATATATGTATATCGTGTAGATTTCTTTCATTTAAAAGTGTAAATATTGTTCAATATATTTTTTAATTTTAGATTTTAAATGTCGTTTAAAAATCTAAAAAAGTGATTCTTATCGGGCGTTATGTTAATCTTTTTATATTTTTATTCTATTTACAATCTAACTAAATATTTTTTTACTTAGATGTGTTCCTGTTGAACTTTCGAAGGTATATTTCTTTGACTTTCTTTTTGTATTCTTTTATTATATATTTATTTTATTCATTTTATCAGAGTATCAATTATTTATGTTTTGTACGGGAAAAGAATGTGACCCTTAATAACAAACCAAAGGTATGTGGTGGTAAATTATATTATTATTGTTATTAGTATTGTTGTTGTTGTCGTCATTCTTGAATATTTAACTTTCTTTTCTTTTGAATATTTATAATAGGTGTAACACCATGTGAAATTATTGAAATGTCCCTAGAACATAATAGTACGCATAACGTATCTTCCTAAGCTCCGATAGAAAATTCGAGATCGAATTTGCCATCAGCCCGAAAAGTAGAGCGGGAAAATTGTCTCGACCCGATTTTAGAGCAACTGAGTTAGAGAATAATTTTTGCTAATTAATTTCGAGATAGTGTTGGTGTGTTCCCCAGGCGCGACACACACCTACACTTATATTTTTTTTAAAAATTCGACGGGAGGAGAAAAATTCGTTCAGAGGAATGTTGGGGAAAAATGCGTTGGCTGACTATAAGTTACTTTGGCTATAGGTGAGTGCTTCTTACATTTTTGTATTTGTTTGGGTGTTTTCAGGATATAAGAATATATTAGAATATTTTGTTATCAACATTTAAATTATTTTATATGCCAAAAATTATTTGTATTTTGTATGTCAATATCGCTGGCATGCAGATTGATTGTACTTATTTTGATAATGTCACGCTCTGAGAGGGTACCCTAGACGTAACTGGCGCTCGGAGATTATCACTAGTCCCTAAGCGGACCACCTAGTCTCATTGCTTTCATTCAATCCATTTACATGCGGAAGATTCAATAGAAAAATAACTATCAGTGGGCTATCACAATCACTATCATAAGAAAATATGAAGAAGTATCTCAAAAAAAAGGGAGCGGGAAATAAGAAATCCCATGAAATGAGCTTCAACCATAATTCTGAACACCATCAACATCGAGCACATACAATCTCCCTTGATATCTCAATATCTCATCTCCCCTTTTGGAGAAAGCATCACCTTCTACTTGTGAACTGTCTCTTTCAATTGGAGTAAGACAGGGTCTTGGTCTTGCTTTTCTTTCACTTCTGACACTAAGGATGAAGCGGAACCATTTTGAATATTGACCCCGCCTTCATTATTCTCCTCAAGTTACACTTCCAATCGAGCCAATCTATGCTCCTCCGTGGCTAATTCTCTCTTCCCTTCCTCCATATGGGCAGTGCTACCTATGGATGTTCTGCTAAGAGCATCAGCAGCAATGTTAGCCTTACTTGGGTGGTAGAGAATGCTCATATCATAATTCTTGAGCAACTCTAGCCACCTCCTTTGCTGCAGGTTAAGCTCTTTCTGACTGAACATGTACTGCAAACTCTTGTGGTCAGTGAACACGTCCACATGCACTCTATACAAATAATGATGCCAGATCTTAAGTGCAAATACCACTGCTTGCCAACTCCAGATCATGAGTCAGATAATTCTTCTCATGGATCTTAAGCTATTTGGAAGCATAATCTATCACCTTCCCTCTCTGCATAAGCACACAACCAAGTTCAACTCTGGATGCATCACAGTATATCACGAAGTCACTCGTCCCATCTGGCAAGGTCAACACTGGTGATGTAGTCAACCTAGTCTTCAACTTCTGAAAACTCTTTTCACATGCTTCAGACTACTGAAACTTGACCTTCTTCTGAGTCAACTTTGTCAATGGGGCTGATAGAGAAGAGAAGCCTTCAACAAATCTACGATAATAGCCTGCTAAACCCAACAAACTTCTTATTTCTGTTGGAGAAGTTGGTCTTGGCCAGTTCTTAACTACCTCAATCTTATGAGTATCCACCCAAATACTATCTCCCGAAATAACATGGCCTAGGAGAGTCACTAACTTGAGCTAAAACTCACACTTGGAGAATTTCGCATACAACTCATAATCTTTGAGTGTTTGCAAAACCACTCAAAAGTGATTAGCATGCTCCACCTCACCCCTCGAATATATAAGAATGTCATCGATAAATACAATCATGAAGATATCAAGATACGACCTGAATACCCTGTTCATTAGATCCATGAAAGTTGCAGGTGCATTTGTCAACCCGAAGGACATGACCAAGAACTCAAAATGTCCATATCGTGTCCTAAAGGCTGTCTTTGGGATGTCACTTTCCCTCACCTTTAACTGGTGATAACCCTATTTGAGGTCTATCTTTGAGAAATAAGTAGCACCCTGAATTTGGTCAAAGACATCATCTATTCTTGGAAGAGGGTACTTATTCTTTATGGTAACCTTATTCAACTGCCGATAGTCTATACACATTCTCAAAGACCCATCTTTCTTACGCATGAATAGGATAGGAGCACCCCAAAGTGAGACACTAGGCCTTATGAAACTTTCTCTAACAAGTCTTTCAATCGCTATTTCAATTCTTTCAACTTTGCGGGGGCCAATTTTATAGTATAGAATTGAAATAGGTTTGGTCTCAGGAAGAACATCGATCCTAAAAGTCAATCTCCCTATCAGGACGGACTACAGGAAGATCATCAGGGAACACCTCAGAAAACTCATTTGCAATTGGAATTGACTTAAGAGTAGCAGATTCAATGTCATCAGACTTAACTCTCACAAGGCGATAAATGCAACCTTTGGAGATCAACTTTATAGCTGGTAACACCCAACATCTTACAGTACTAGTACTATGCAAATAAAATGTGATACTACTTTTCAAATTAGCGTCAATTTTTAAAAGTACTTGAATCTCAAATTAGAGAGCGATATGTATGTCTAACACTGAAGAGGGTTGAGCGTAAATACGTTTTAAGTCAAACTTAAGAGATTATGACCTTAAACAAGGTGAAAGAAGTGATGTACTTGTAGGACTTAGGAAGCTAGCAGGTGAGTCACCTACATGCTTAGCTTAAATATGCTAGCTAAACGGAGATGAGGATCGATGCCAAATCTGTCCAAGTCCGATAATGAATAAAGTCCGTATTAAAGGTGTAACTTTATGCCATATTTTAGCACCAAAAATGGACAATATTTTCTGCCCAATAATATTATAGAAAGGTCCCAAGTACAACACAACTAACTTGGTGAATTGAGCCAAAACCAAGGCCCAACCAATTTGAACCCAATAAGCCCCAAGTGAAAGATGGTGGTTGGGAATTGTTGATCCACGACATACATATATTTTGGAACTATTTTTGGACTGTTTTAAGTCTGAATGTATGTTTAAGTATGTTATATGTAGTTTGGTTGAAGTTAAAATAGATTTGGGATTGTTGACATCGATATATAGCGAGACGACGTAACGTTACGCCGCCTACTTGTATATTTTGTATAATTGTTATGCATTTGCTTTGTGGACTGTTGTAAGATTATTATGACACTCAAACAGGCTGCACATGATATGTATATGAGAATGTGTATTAGAAAATATGATTAGAGGTAGAAAGGTTGAAAGGATATGCTCGGGTTTATAATTATACGCTTGCTGCCCGTGTGTTATTGTTTTTATGAGTCTGGGATGCCAAGATGTATCTATTGGCTGCTAATTCTAGTTTTATCACCTACTATATTATAGATAAATATTTGGAGGAAGAGAAGGTTATATCAAGATAATAGCAAGGTCGTACAACGAGGTATGTAAGGCTACTCGATTTCATACTATTTGGCATGAAATCTAGATTCTTCCTTGGCACATAAAGGCACTTACCAACTCTGACCCATCTATTAATCGAGTCTCCGACACAACTATTAATCGGGTCTCTACTCTTTCACATGTTCATATGCTCTCATACATAGTCACCTTCATATCTGCATATGTACTTGGATACCAAGATACATGGGTTCTTGTTGCTAAATAAAGTTCACGAGTTGTTTCATCTCATACGCATTTCATTATTTATTTAACGTACTCCTTTCATTGTCATATTGTCTTATATGATTATTTACATGTCATATGCTACATCTAGAGTCCTACAGATCCAATATTATGACCACCAAAAGTATCCTCTCAAAAGTAATTGAAACATAAAGTATATTGCTTATTGATGGGAGGTAACCCGAGGGGTAGAAGAATCACCTTTCTAGGGTCGATCCTATCATGGGGGGTAGCCCAAGGGATGAAAAGAAAAGCCTAGCCATGGCCGATCCCGATATAGATTTATTACCGATCAACTGGTCATTTGTATTACATGTTGTGCAAAGATTTTATAGTAAAGGTAAAGTAATAAAAAGAATGTGAAGTACAGGATCCCACAGTATAACTATAGGTGGTTTCTTATCCTACACTAGTGCATAGTTTCATTTGAGTTGTAACTTCATGTACAATATTTCTTGGCTTACATATTCAGTATATTATCTCGTACTGATGTCCCTTACAAGGGACCTATATTTCATATTGCAGGTATAGGTGCTAGTAGATCTCCCCAATAGGAGTACAGGGTATCCAACTGCTGTTACCAAGCTCCAGGTTGCTCTGGAGCTTTGTGCATATAGAGCTTATATTTTTGTATTGTATAGTTAGTCGAGGCAGGGCCTGTCTCGACCCTTATCAAATATGTTTCCTTATCTAGAGGGTTTGTAGACCATATAAATTAAAGTGTGGTCATGTCTCATACTTTAGACAACGTGGCCCCAACGGTCTAGCCATATACATTTCTTTTTGGCTTGTTATTATTGCTTACTTTCTTAAAGGCATGTTAAATGAAGAAATCTCTTGTAATATATATAGAAAGCGCATAGACATAGGTTAGTTCTCCCGAGCTTTATCGGCAACGAGTGCCAATCCACCTTAACGGGACTTTGGTTGTGACATAACTCTTAGATAAGAGATGAATTTGCCCTTTAGGGCAACAAAACTACCTTTACACTCTAAGACAGGCTCATTAGAAAATTAGAACTAAATAATTCAGGTCCTACAGTCGATAGAATCAGAATGGGCGTGAAGCCAATTCATTCCCATTATTACATCAAAATCAACTATCTCTTGCTCTATCAAATTAGCTAATGTGTCTATATGATAAATAGACAATACACAATCCCTGTAAAACCTCTCAGCTAAGAGAGACTAACCAGTAGGAGTAGAAACAAAAAAAGGTTCATGCAAGCACTCTAGAAAAACCCCAAACTTACTAGCTACAAAAGGGGTTACAAAAGACAAAGTGGCACCCGGATCAATCAATTCATAGCAATCATAAGTAAAGACTCGAAGCATACCTGTGACAACATCTGGTACAACCTCCTGATCCTATCGATTACATTTAGCAAAAAGGCGATTCATCCCGCCTCTTGTACCCATAGCAGTACTTTTCTGCTGGTTACCCGCTGGGTGTGCTGTGGAAGACTGAGCTCTGTACTCTTCTTACTTCGCCTCATTTTTGGACACTCAAAAATGAAGTGACCAGCCTGACCACATACATAGCACACATCCTTGCTAACCCGACACTCACCCAAATGAAGCTTACCACACTTGCTACAAGGTGGCTTTCCCCTTGAGCCTTGAGTCACACTAGACTGGGATTAAGCGTCTGGGGCCCTAAAATTCTAATGACCATGAAATCTTTTGATCATACCTATTTTGCTGCATGGGCGCACTCACAGCAGATGGTGCAGAACGTGATGATATCTATTGAAAAAAGGACTTGTCACCTTTATTCTGTCCCTGCGAGCTAGGCTCATGGCCCGCTAACTTTGCCCTTGCACTTATCTGCTCTTCTCTATCTTTCTTCTTATACTCCTCAGTCGGCTAGGCATATACCATAAGTTTGGAGATATCCATGCCAGGAATCAACAAAGTAGCCTTACACTCTTTCTAACCTCCTCATTCTTATCCTTATGTCTTTCACCATCGCTGGAGCATACCTTGACATTTTAACAAACTTAAGGCCATACTCTTTCATAGTCATCCCTCCCTATTTGAAATTCACAAACTCATCCACCTTTGTCTCCCTCAAATCTTGAGGAAGGAAGTGATCAAGGAAGGTGGTCTTGAACTCATCCCTATCCACGGGCTCAACATCTTCACCTCTGCTATCCTTCCATTGGTTATACCAAACATTTGCAACATCCTTCGACTTGTAGAAGACAAGTTCAATCCCTTCAACCCCACTTGCATGCATGGACCTCAAAACCTTATACATCTTGTCAATGAAGTTCTGTGGATCCTCCTCAACCTTTGCCCCCATATATACAGATAAGTTCATCCTCAAGAACCCTCTGAGTCGGGTTGCAGCTGAGGGCTCCTGTGAGCTAAAACTCCGAGCTTGAGAACCTTAGCTATTTCTCTGGGAGGCCACTAGCTGAGTCAGCATGGCAATGGCTCCCCTAAATTCTGCCTGAATAGTGGGAGCTGGCTGGGGATGAGCTGGGTCAAGGACACGAAGGTCCAGTTATAGGTGCAGGTAGTGCGAATAGGGAAGCTTGCACGAGGATTAGTGACTTCCTTTATTTGGACCCTCCATTCTTTACTAGGTCAAATCCTAATGAAGATCCATAAGACTTTATTGATCAGATTTAATGCACTTTAGATGTTATACATGTGGATGGTACAGAAGCTATCGAGTTAGTGACGTATAAGTTGAAGGGTGTGGCTATATTGTGGTATGAAGCTTGGAATCAATCTAAGGGTATAGATGCATCTCTAGATATCTGGAAGGAGTTCAAAGAGACATTTCTTGACCATTACTTGCCATTAGAGATCCAAGAGGCCTATGCAGATTAGTTTCTGAACCTCTACCAAGGAAATATAAGCATGAGGGAGTATAGCCTTTAATTTAATTCCCTTGCCAGGTATGCTCCTAATGTAGTTGCTACTATGGCAGATAGAGTTCAATGGTATGTGGATAGATTGGATATGTATCTAGTTAGAGACTATACCATTGCTTCCTTGAATAGCGAAGATGTAAGCTTTTGCACAGAAATTGGAGGATCAGAGGCAAAGAAGAAGGAAACAAGAGTTGAAAAGGAGGCACCCAAAAGGGACAAATCTATAGGTCAGTTCATGCAGTCCTAAGGTGAGCTTAGGCCTCAGTTTTCTAGTAAACTGCCTAGGTCCTCATCATCCTACTCTGCAACCAGTGCTACACCACAACTTTAAAGGTCTAAAGGCAATCAATTTGGTCAACGAGGTGAGGGACAAGGTGCATGGACACCAGGATATTCGACAGGCCAGCAAATGATTCCTAGGCAGCCTCGTAAAAAGTATGGAAGGGGTTATTCAGGCATATGTCATGTTGTGACAGACCCTTGTTATTGGTGTGGTGCGCCAGGACATATAATGAGAGATTGCCTAAGGAGATGTATGGGGGATATAACACAACCAACAGGATCAGCTATTGCATTATCATCATTGGTTCCTCCCTTAGGTAGGGGTCAGCAAACACCTACAGGTAGTGGTAGAGGTAGTAGAGTGGCAACTAGCTCTAGTGGAGTCCAGAATCGAACTTATGCTCTGGGGAGTCGGCAAACTTTGGAAGCTTCACCTAATGTGGTCACAAGTATATTGTCTATCTTTTGACATAATATATATGAATCAATTGACGCTAGTTCTACACTATCATACATTACTCCATTAGTTGCTGGGAAGATTAAGAGAACACCAAAATTATTGAACAAACTATTTGAAGTATCTACACTAACCGGTGAGTCTATTATGGCTAGAAGGGTTTATTTTGACTGTGTACTAATTATTTGTGACCGCGACACACTGAATGACCTTATTGAGTTAGAAATGGTGGAATTCAATATTATAATGGGTATAGATTAGTTAACTTCTTGCTATGCCATCGTAGATTGCCGAACTAAGAGAGTGTACTTTCACTTTCCAAATGAGATAGTTCTTGAATAGGAAGGCAATGTTAGGGAACCATAGGGTAAGTTTATCTCTTTTTTAAGGCCCAAAAAATGATATCTAAGGAGTATATATGTCATTTAGTTAGAGTAAGGGATATGGAGCCAGAATTGCCAACTCTTCAATTAGTTCCAGTAGTGAATGAATTTGTTGATGTGTTCCCTGAAGAACTTCCAGGCTTACCTTCGAAATGAGAAGTAGATTTTGGTATTGACTTACTTTTAGGTACTCAACCTATTTTCATCCCTTCATATAGAATGGCCCTAGTAGAATTGCGTGAATTAAAAGAGCAGTTAAAAGACTTATTAGAGAAAGGTTTTATAAGACCTAGTGTGTACCCTTAGTGTGCACCAGTGTTATTTGTACGTAAAAAGGATGACACCTTGAGAATGTGTATTGATTATCAATAATTGAGTAGTGTAACAATTAAGAATAAATACCCCCTCCCCAGGATTGATGATTTATTTGATCAGTTACAAGGTGCCAGATGCTTTTCAAAAATTGATTTGAGATCAGGTTATCACCAAGTGAGGGTAAAGGAGAAAGATATACCTAAGACTGCTTTTAGAATACACAACAGTCACTTTGAATTTCTTGTTATGTCATTTGGGCTAACGAATGCACTAACAGTTCTTATGGATCTGATGAATAAAAATATTCAAACCATTCTTGGATGTGTTCGTGATAGTACTTATAGATGATATTTTGGTATATTCAAAATCAGAAGAGGACTATGAAAATCACTTATGACAGGTCTTACAAGTTCTTTGTGATTGACAGTTGTATGCCAAGTTATCTAAATGTGAATTTTGGCTAAAATCAATGGCATTTTTAAGTCATATTGTGTTCAATGATGGAATAAGGGTTAATTCACAAAAGATAGAGGTTGTGAAAGATTGGCCAAGACCAACAACACCCATGAAAGTTCAGAGTTTCCTAGGTTTGGCAGGTTATTACAAAAGGTTTGTTGAAGGTTTTTCTTCTATTCTGCACCTCTAACAAAGTTGACACATAAGGCAATCAAGTTTAAATGGAATGATGCATGTGAAAGGAGCTTCCAAGAGTTGAAAAATAGACTAACTTCTTCACTTGTGGTAATACTTCTAGAAGGCATTGAGGGCTATGTAGTGTATTCCTATGCTTCAGGAGTTAGCTTGGGCTGTTTACTTGCACAACATGGTAGAGTAATTGCTTATGCCTCTAGACAACTACGAAAACATGAGAAAAACTACCCAACACATGATCTTGAGCTAGAAGCGATTGTATTTGCTCTAAAAATATGGTGCCACTATTTGTATGGGATTCACATTGACATATATACTCATCATAAGAGCCTGCAATATATTTTTAATTAGAAAGACATAAACTTAAGACAACAGAGATGGATAGAGCTAATAAAGGATTATGACATTAATATACTTTACCACCTAGGGAAGGCAAATATGGTAGTCAATGTTCTAAGTTATAAGGCAATCATGAATATTAGTGATCAGGTCGTGGTAAGTAAAGGGGTAGCTAAGGATCTATGTCAACTAGATACTTTGGGAATTGGCCTTCTTAAAACCCTAAAGGAAGGGGTTATTGTACATAATGCCACAACGTCTTCATTAGTAATAGAGGTGAAAGAAAAATAGTTTGAGGATCCTATTTTATGACAACTTAAAGACAAGGTGAGTCAGGGTATGATAAAGGGCTTTGACCTTACACAATAATAAAGTACTTCATTGCCAAAATAGATTATATGTGCCTGTTATTAATGGACTAAGGAAGAGGATAATGGAAGAAGCCCATCATTCCTGATATTCTACCCATCTAGGAACAACTAAGATGTATCATGACCGGAAGGGAATATTCTGGTAGGGAGGAATGAAAAAGGACCTTCCAGAATTTGTGGCTCAGTATCTAAATTGCCAATAAGTGAAAGTAGAACACCAAAAGCCAAGAAGTTATATCCAATGTATAGAGCTTCCAATATGGAAGTGGGATATGATCAATATGGATTTTGTTATCGGGTTGCCTCTCTCATTTCAGAAGTTTGACTCCAGATGGGTAATAGTTGCCAGACTCACAAAGTCAGCACAATTCTTGCCAGTCAGGAGTGATTATACAGGTGAAGAGTATGCCAAGCTATACCTCAAAGAGATAGTCAGGATACATGGAGTCCCAATCTCCATTATATCTGATCTAGTAGCTTAGTTTACTACAAAGTTTTGGAAATCTTTCAAAAAGAGTTTATTGAAACAAATGAAATCAAGTACAGCTTTCTACCCTCAAACAAATGGTCAAGCATAACACATCATTCAAACACTTGAAGATATGTTGCAAGTTTGTGCATTGGACTTTAAAGGTAGTTGCGTGGACCATTTTCCACTTATTGAATCTGCCTATAATAATAGCTACCACTCAAGTATCAAGATGGCACCTTACGAAGATTTGTATGGAAGGAAATATAGGTTGCCGATTGGATGGTTTGAAGTGGGTGAAACCACCTTGATTAGGCCAGATCTAGTATAACAAGCCATGGAAAAAGTTAGGGTAATACAGCAGTGGCTAGAAATGGCCCAAAGTCCTCACAAATCATATGGGGATGTTAGGAGGAGAGGACTGGAGTTTTAAGTAGGGTATTGGGTATTTTTAAAAGTGTCTCCAATGAAAGGAGTTATGAGGTTTGGTAGGAATATAAAACTAAACCCATGTTCCATAGGGCCATATAGAATTATTAAGAATTTTGGCCAGATTGCATATGAACTAGAGCTATCCCAAGAGCTTTCAATGGTTCGTCCAGTTTTTCATGTCTCAATGCTTCGAAAGTACATAGTAGACCCATCCCGTATCACTCTAATTGAAGATGTGCAGGTTACAAAAGATTTCACATATGAAGAGGTGCCTATTGCTATTCTACATAATCAAGTTAAGAAGCTAAGAAAGAAAGAAATAGTTTCAGTAAAAATAATTTAGAGAAACCAGCAAGTAGAAAAGATAACATGAGAGGCCGAGAATGTTATGAAATCAAAATACCCTAGCTTATTTGAACCTAAAGAGGAAGTCCAACATGAAGAACTGGACACTAATAGATACGTGTGATTGAATACTTAGTGTGTTATCAAAAGTTTATGTAAGTAAAGGTTTAGACTTAGTTAAGCTATCCAATTATGCTAACATTCGAGCATAAAATATTCCTAGGGGGGGAGAATGTAACACCCTATATCTTACAGTACTAGTGCTATGCAAATGAAATGTGATATGGCTTTTCAAATTAGCACCAATTTTTAAAAGTGCTTGAATCTCAAATTAGAGGGCGATATGTATGTCTGACACTGAAGAGGGTCGAGTGTAAATAAGTTTGAAGTCAAATTGAGGAGATCATGATCTTAAACAAGGTAAAAGGAGTGAGGTGGTTATAGGACTTAGGAAACTAGTAGGTGAGTCACCTACATACTTAGCTTAAATATGCCAGCTAAACGGAGATGAGGCTCGATGCCAAATCTGTCCAAGTCCGATAATGAATAAAGTCCGTGTTAAGGGTGTAATTTTATCCCATCTTTTAGCACCAAAAATGGATAATATTTTAATCCCAAGAATAGTAGAGAAATGTCCTAAGTACAACACAACTCACTTGGTGAATTGGGCCAAAACTAAGTAAGGAGAAAAGGGAAAAGTGGGAAGCCAAGGCCCAACCAATTTGAACCCAATAAGGACCAAGTGAAAGGAGAAAGAATCTGCATTACTAGCTTAATAAAGTAAGGCTAAAGATACCTTAGTAGTTCATCCAAAATCCCCCTTTAAAATGGATTTAAAATAGTTCCCTTAAGCCATTTTAATTTGGACAAAAAATTTGCTTTTCTTGGTTATTCTTTGCTCTCTTTCAACGTGTGAAAAGTAGCTCTCATAACCTTACAAGGGTGCCTAAAGCAAGCCTAAACCTTGAAGTTAAAGGTAAGTAATGATAATTGTGTTCATAGTATGGTTTGTTTATGAAAAACCATAAGTATATGCAATTTATGCTTGTCTGTAAATTTGGACTGCATGTGTCCCAAAGATTGTTGTGCACTTTTCTTGTTACTTGAGAGGCTTTTATCTTCTTGGTTGGCTGAATTATGAAGTAATACTTATGTTTTTAATAATGTTAATTTTGTTAGTATTGTAACCAGGCTATAGCACCTTATTTACAGCCCGCAAGAGTGAGTTCTTATATGATATCATAATCGTGTTCTTAGTATGAACTTGTGGGCTGGTGGTTTGGAATTGTTGATCCACGACCTCCATCTATTTTGGAATTATTATTGGATTGTTTTAAGGTTTATTGTATGTGTAAGTACGTTATATGCAGTTTGATTGAAGTTAAAATAGATTTGGGATTGTTGACATCAAAATGTAGCGAGCCGATGTAACGTTATGCCCCCTACTTATATATTTTGTATAATTGTTATGTGTTGTGGTTTGTGGGCTGCTGTAAGACTATTATGGCACTAAAATAGGCTACACATGATATGTACATGAGAATGTGTATCTGAAAATATGATTAGAGGTGGAAAGGTTGAAAGGATATGCTCGGGTTTATAATTATAGGCTTCTTGCCCGTATGTTATTTTTTTTATGAGATTGGGATGCCAAGATGTATCTATTGGCTACTAATAGTAGTTTTATCACTTACTATTTTGTAGATAAATATTTGTATGATGGGAAGCTTATCTCAATGTAATATAGAGATCGTACAACGAGGTATGTAAGGCTACTCGATTTCGTATTATTTGGCATGAAATGTAGATTCTTTCTTGGCACATAAAGGCACTTACCAACTTAGACACAACTACTAACCATGTATCCACTCTTTCACATGTTCATATGTTCCCATACATAGTCACCTTCAAATCTGCATATGTACTTGGATGCCAAGATACATGGGTTCTTGTTGCTAAATAAAGTTCACGAGTTGTTTCATCTCATACACATTTTATTATTTGTGTAACATACTCTGTTTATTATCGTATTGTCTTATATAATTATTTACATGTAACATCTACAGTCCTACAACTCCAATATAATTACCATCAAAAGAATCATCTCAAAAGTAATTGAAAGATAAAGTATATCTCTTATTAATGGGTGGTAACCCGAGGCCGAAAACAGTCACGCTATGTTTTTAAACATAGGGGTCAGACTGCGCACATCTAACCCCCCTTACCCCGCAATGGGCGGGAGCTTTGAGCTATTGGTGTAATATTATTATTGTTGTTGGTAACCCAAGTGGTAGAAGAATCACCTACCCAGGGTCGATCCTATCATAGGGGGTAGCCCAAGGGATGAAAGGAAAAGCCTAGCTAGGGCCAATCCCAATATAGATTTACCACTGATCAGCTGGTCATTTGTATTACATATTATGCATAGATAATCTAGATTTACCACTGATCAGCTGGTCATTTGTTATGCATAGATAATATAGATTTACCACTGATCAGCTGGTCATTTGTATTACATATTGTGCACAGATTATACAATAAAGGTAAAGTAATAAAAGGAACATAAAGTATAGGATCCCACAATATAACTATAGGTGGTTTCTTATCCTACACTAGTGCATAGTTTCATTGAGTTGTTACTTCATATACAATATTTCTTGCCTTATATATTTAGTATATTATCTCGTACTAACATTCCTTATGAGGGATCTGCATTTCATGTTGCAGGTACAGGTACTAGTAGATCTCCCCAGTAGGAGTATAGGGTATTTAGCTGTTGTTACCAAGCTCCAGGTTGCTTCGAAACTTTGTGTGTCTAGAGCTTATATTTTTGTACTGTATAGTTAGTCAAGGTGGGACCTTTCCTAATCTTTATCATATACTTTTTCTTATGTAGAGCATTTGTAGACCATGTAAATTAAAGTATGTTCATGTCTCATACTTTAGATAACGTGGCCCCAACGACTTAGCCGTATGCATTTTCTTTTGGCTTGTAATTACTTCTTACTTTCTTAAAGGCTTGTTAAATGAAGAAATCCCTTATAATATGTATAGAAAATGCATGGATACAGATTGGTTCTCTCGAGACTTATTGGCAATGGGTGCCAATCCACCTTAATGGGACTTTGGGCGTGACATAGCTTTTAGATAAGAGATGAATTTGCCCTTGGGGCAACAAAACTCCCTTTCCACTCTAAGAAAGGCTTATTAGAAAATTAGAACTTAATAATTCAGGTCCTACAGTCGATAGAAGCATAACAGGCGTGAAGCCAATTCATTCCCATTATTACATAAAAATCAACTATCTCCAGCTCTATCAAATGAGGTAAGGTGTCTATATGATAAATAGAAAATACACAGTCCCTACAAACCCTCTCAGCTAAGATAGACTTACCAGTAGGAGTAGAAACAAAAAAAGGTTCATGCAAGCACTCTGGAAGAACCCCAAACTTACTAGCCATATAAGGGGTCACAAAAGACAAAGTGGCACCCGAATCAATCAATTCATAGCAATCATAAGTAAAGACTCGAAGCATACCCAAGACAACATTTGGTACAACCTCCTGATCCTATCAGTTGCCTATAGGAAAACGGTGGTTCATCTCGCCTCCTGTACTTGTAGTAGTACTCCTCTGGTGGTTATCCGCTAGAAGTGCTATGGAAGACTGAGCTCTGCTACTCCCCTCAGGTTGCCTCCTCTTTGGACTCTCAAAACTGAAGTGACCAGCCTGATCTCATGCATAGTACATATCCTTGCCAACCCGACACTCACCCAAATAAAGCTTACCATACTTGCTACGACGTGGCTTTCCCCTTGTGCATTGAGTCACACTAGCCTAGGATTGAGCATCTAGGGCCCTGTAATTGTGATGACCATGAGATTTCTAATCATACTTATTTTACTGCATGGATGCACTCACAATAAACGGCGCAGGATGTGATGATCTCCTCTGAAAATAGGACTTATCACCTTTATTTTGTCCTTGCAAGCTAGGCTCATGTCCTGCTAACTTTGCCCTTCCACTAATCTACTTTTCGCTGTACTTCTTCTTATACTCCTCTATCTGTGGGGCATATACCAAAAGTCTAGAGATATCCATGCCAGGAATCAACAAAGCAACCTTACACTCTTTCTACACATGTCTGGCCAAGTCAGACACAAACCTTCTCATTCTTATACTCATGCATTTCATCATATCTAGAGCATACCTTGACAGTTTAAGAAATTTAAGTCCATACTCTTTCATAGTCACCCTCCCTGTTTCAAATTCATAAACTTATCCACCTTTGCCTTGCTCAAAGCTTAAGGAAAAATGATCAAGGAAGGCAGTCTTGAACTCATCCCAAACTGCGGGCTCAACATCTTCACCTCTGCTATCCTTCCATTGGTTGTTAAAAACATTTGCGACATCCTTTAGCTTGTAGGAGACAAGTTCAATCCCTTCAAGCCTACTTACATGCATGGCCCTCAAAACCTTATACATCTCATCAATGAAGTTCTATGGATCCTCTTCAACTTTTGCCCTCATATATATAGACGGGTTCATCCTCAAAAAGTCTCTAAGTTGGATTGTAGCTGAGGGCTCCTGTGAGCTAGAATTAGGAGCTTGAGAACCTTAGCTATTTCAATGGGAGGCCACCAACTGAGTCAGCATGGTGATGGCTCCCTTAAATTCTACCTAAGTAGTTGGAGCTGGCTAGGGCTGAGCAGGGGGCGCATGTGGGACCTCGACAGTTCTAGCGGGGCATTCTGTATCCTAACCTCGGTCTGGACTGGAGTCTCTAGTTGGGTGTTTTCGATGACTGGGGCTGGGGCATCTCTCTATGCGACTGTTCTCGTAGGCAACATTTTTCTATAAGCGTAAAATACACGACTTAAAATGAGGTTTTCACAAAGTTAAACTCTACCGCACGAACTCAGATCATAGAAGAAGGGTAACACTTCCTAATGTCCTATAGTCTCCTGCTTATGAACTGTGGTGCACAACACACCCATAAACAAGACTCTACTAATCATGGCTCGTAGACTCTCTAGGACACTCGAACTCTATGCTCTAATACCAAGTTTGTCACACCTCAAGGGGTACCCAAGACGTGACTGACACTCGAAGACTAGCACTAGTCCCAAAGTGGACCACCTAATCAAATTGCTTTAATTCAATACATTTATATACGGAAGATTCAATAGAAAAATAACTATTGGTGGGCTATCACAATACTATCATAAGAAAATATGAAGAAGTATCTCAGAAGAAAGGGAGCAAGAAATAAGCAATCCCAATACTATCCATCAACTGTCTATATCTACAAAGCCTCAAAGACTAATATCTAGGAAGGTACCATGACAAGTCATGGGTACCACAGTCAAAGAGAATAAAATAACTCAAATAAAGTCAATAGAATAATCATCTTCCAAAAACAAGGGAGGACTCACCATGGTCTAAAATACTGAGCTCTAAACCTCAATGGTTGGGCTACTGAAGTCCTCTGTCTATAGATTCTACATCGTAAAATGATGTAGAATCAAAGGGGCTAAAGTAAAATAGGCTATAAGTAAAATGGGCTAAAGTAAACAATATAAGATACAATCGCTCATCAATCACTCATCCTCAACTCAGAGGAAAGGACATGACCCTATCATCTCACTATCCATCAAGACATCATATAATCACATCAACGTCAGAGTAATACCAATAAGAAACCTATCTGGGAGTTTCTATAATCGACAATTACCACCTATGAGCCAATAGTGGCACTACGAAGAGGTATCGTTGCCACATCTGTTAGGACCCGTAACATAATTTAAACCCCGAACGTCCTTAATTGGTTCGATTTAATAAAGTATTGGGACCTATGTA
>JAOTQJ010204316.1:0-19590 GCA_025642045.1 Solanum sejunctum
CAATCCAAAGGAGACACCCACCTTGACCCCACATCCTTTTTTATTCTTAAGGACCTAACTTAAGTAAAATATTACATAGGTCCTAATACTTTATTAAATCGAACCAATTAAGGACGTTCGGGGTTTAAATTATGTTGCGGGTCCTAACAAGAGGTACCCTCCAACCTTGCCGATAATCGAGTCAATAGCTCCTGTAATACTGGTGTACCCTCTTACTTGCAGGAGGTTTGATAGGATCCTTAGCCTGCTGCTCATAAATTAGGTCAACAATTGGTTCAAGTAAAGTACCTCTAGTATGACCTCATGTTGGTACTACTTTCCTAGCTCAGCCTCGACCTCTAGCTCTTCCAAGACCTCTGCCTTGCCCTCTGGCTAGGGCTTGGACAGTTGGTAAAGACTCATGCTCCGAATTACTAACTCTAGTCCTCAGCATCTATGTAGAAAGAATGGTTTAGAGGTATATAAAACTTGATATGAACAAATCACACGAAAGGAATCAATAATAGAGGATTTTTCCTAATAATCATCTTGTCGCCTCTAAAAGAAAGATAGGGATGTCTATTTATCGATCTGCAAGACTCTACTAGACACCCTACTCTTTAACTCATGACACCGGTGAACCTAGATCTCTGATATCAAATTTGTCACAACCCAAAATGGGATCACGACTAAGGAACCAGTAAATTCCCAAACCCAAAGATAAAATACATTTAAAATAGGAGAACTCAATAGATAAACCATATCCCAGAACCTGGTGTCACGAGTGTAAAGAGCATCTAAATATATATGTACTGAGGAAATAAGTACATCAATCTTCGAATAGAGATAAAGACTTAATAACTAAGACAAAATCCAATAGCAACTCGAAGCTCTGAGTCTCACCACTAGATCTAGTATGAACCGACTACACGAGCAAATTAACTACCATATGGGTAATCCTGATGAGAATCTATGGGGGTGAAAGAAGTGGGGGTGAATAATATGTACCCAACAGGTTTAACCGACTGGGAATTAGAAACTGAATAAACTATGAATAATTTAGGAATGCTTCCACTTGCAATAGAAAAGCTAGTTCGGCATCGGTGCTGTCAATTTATATGGGACAGTGCAAATGAAGTTAATATATAATTTCAATTAAGCCAATCCAAAATCACCATAAGTAATGTAATGATATCGTATTCAATACAATGCAAGGTGGAATCAAGACTGTCGCATAACCTGCCGTATATAATCTCAATATATCAACTACCTTGCCACCTAAATTGTGGTCAAGGACTCATGATAATAATCTCCTTGTAACAATTACCTTTCCACCTAAGTGAGCGTGGTCAAGGACTCATGATACGAGTCACCATTTACAACTTTCAAAAATATCATGACATGAAGATGCATGCAATCAAGACACAATTATAGATGCAATATTTCTCTCAATAAGTGCAATAATTATCAAAGTTCTCCAAGTTAACAATTATATATTCACCCTCTTTTATACATTTTGGGACATTGATTCCTTTAAAATTCTCCGCCACTTTTTAAAAATTATCATTTTTCAACTTAGTCACCATTCTCCATATTATATTCAAGGTCATGCCAGACGTATGTATTTTCAGTCATCATTTCTGACATAATTAATACTTTTATTTATCCTTTTCGAGCATAAATTTTGTGAGTTGTACCAGATAGTGCAATGAACTTATAGAATTAATTTGACATGAAAATGAAGATATTTGAAACTAGAATAAATTAGAAGTAAGAAAATATAGAAGGAAATTCAAGCAGGCTGCTTAAAAGATTAAAGTTAATATAATATTAATATTTACAATAAACAAGTGACGAACAAATACAGTTCTTTTCCTATTCAATCAATTATATTAATATTTTTCAGTAATGCATGAGGTGCAGACATAGTATTTCTTATTCAATTAATTCATCCAAACAAATAATTTAATGTAGTATAAATATCTAGTTATATAATATAATTCGACTTTAATAGGTGACAGGGATTGTACAATGAATATGGTTTTGAAACATGTTGACTTGAGGAAGTGTCAGTTGGGTTGGAGAGGAATCTTTATGATTATAATATGTGTTTATGTTCATCAGATTGTCATTATAATAGTGGATTTAAATGTCTTACTCTATCTAACTTCGAAATAAATAATGCATCAAATATTTTGCATATCGTACTTTTAGTGGATTTAAATGTCTTACCCTATTTAACTTCATATATATATATAATCACACCTTTCTTTACCTTCACAATTCTTTCTTCTTTCATTTCTTTCTCCTCCAAGTTAAGTTAGTTCTATTTTCTCAAGGCTACACTGCTTCATCAAGACTCCCAATCTTCTCGTGTAACTAGCTGAAATGGCTAGTTTGTTGTAAAATCTTTCATGAGCTTACTTCTAATGGAGTTTCAAATGCCTTTAGGGGATCAGTTAGAATAAGATTATAAGTTTTCAATTGCAGACACTATATTTTGAATTCTTTTGGATATATTCTACTGTCTCCTACCTTGCTTCTTTCTTTTCATACTAGTTAGGATTTTTAGGCTTTCAAAATAACTGCATATATATAATTAAAGTTTTTCACATAGACATTACAAAAAAAATTTCAACGCCTGACACGATCTCATTTCATAAATTATAATATATGAATATTCAATAACTCAGTCCCAATCTCAAAGAAAGATAGGCAAATCTACCTCAATGTTGGAACTCCACAAATGGTATTTATATAGTTGTTGGTCGTGAATTCTCCTCTTTCTATGCTCTACCTAAATTTTCGTCTGCTTAACCTAAATACAAAAAACTCAGGTATTTAAAGGGAAAGAGAGTGGACAAAACATAGTACACCTTTAAATAATTGGGGAACAAAATATAGTGCTTGCTATTATTATGTTATCTCAAGTGGGCATGACCGTTCTTGTGTTATTGGGAACAAGATGTAGTGCACATAATAATTTTGTATGCCACCTCTAATCAGATCATTACATAATATCTATGCCTGCATGACTACTGGTCTCCCATAAGCCCAGAAGGCACACCTCTGTACAATTCGATCTACCTAAACAGAATAGAACCCAACTTTCAGTATCACAGTGTCAAAGGTCAGTTGTACGTGGGTGTAAAGCCTAATATCTAAGCTTGGATGCCCCTTGAGCCTCTATAAGCCCAAAGAGTACCCACGTACAATTAGGGTGTGTATAGGTGTATGGATCCAGAGTTAATTAGTCGAGTACTCTACCCAAAGTACCACATATCAATTGGGTCCTCAACCCATCTAAGAACCAGTATCACATGAGTAGTTCTCCTGACCTGGTCTGCTGTAAGGGCAATAAGCTAGGGCCAGATGGTCGACAACATATAGAATGTTGGGACTATCCACTGCGGGAGAAAGAATCCCCCTAACACAATAAATAGGGTCTCAAAACCAAAATGTAATTGATAGGGTCCCCAACTCAGAAGATCAACAGGTGTTCAGACCATAGAATCAACATCTATCACTCGGAATCCCCATTGTGATCTAGGATTCAGATACTCGGACGTAGCCATTAGAACCTAGGTAATAGGAAGCGTCATCTAGGACTAGAGATATTGAAGTAATTATTCACTCACTAAATCTCGATAGTCATATCGTGCCTCAAGGCAGAAGTAATCTAACTCACCAAACCGTAAGTATCAGGGTACACATTCGTATAGATAAGAGTTAAATTAGAATACATACTTGTCCCATGGCATTAGCTCATATTTAGTCCTTACCAAACCCTTTTCCATATAAAGTAACTCATAGGACAATGTCAGTGTAACCTAAGCTAAGTCTCATAAGGCTAGATGATCAGAAAGATGTCACGTACCCAAAATCATATCACAGCTCAACTACTACAAAGGATTTCAGAACATGCTTCTAGCCTAATTCAACTGTTTCAAATCTAATGAAATCGTCAAAATTTCATTCCGAGGTCGTTTACCAAGACTTTACCTAAAAACTCATTTTACGGATACAACTTCCTAGTTAACTAAAATAAATGCATATAACTCCTAAATAACACGACTAATAATCACTCCAATAGTCCTTAGGTCACTACACACATGCTCAAATCAATATATAACGACAAAATTATAGAGATGACCAAGAGGGTCGTTACATATATGAAGCCTCTATCAAACTGTTCAATGGTGCCAATGACAGGTCCATAGCTAGATCAAATAAAAAAATAAGCAAGTCTAAAGTCTGACTCTAAAAGCTAGATAAAATAAATGATATGCATCCTCTGAAGTTAAGGAGGACTCACCCATTAGTTGAGAAGTAGAGAAGATCTCCAATGAAGCACTCGTTGATGATCTCTAGAACCTGTCTCTACATCATAAAAAAAAGCAGGCTAAAATATACGTCAGTGCATTGAATATATGAGCATTTAAAATGGCAGAATGAAATAGATAAAGATAGAATACAATCAACTCATAATACTCAGTCAGAATGTCATAAGTCTAAAGAAAGAATAAAGACTAGATAGTGGTCAATCATAGACAATCAAATCCAATCTAATCCAATAATAGTACTATCAAGACCTATTTTAGGAGTTTCTCTTATCTGACAATAATCATTTATGAGCCAGTAATTGTACAACAATCTCATTGATTGTTCCACAACCGTTCAATATCTTGCAAAGGTGAAGAATGAATCAACCAAACATGGATCCATCAATCAAATCAAGTCCTATTATTTCAGGATAATAAAATAGGGAAATATTTTAACTTTAATGAATTCAATTCACTCCTATTTTTGGTGACGTAATTATTGAGTTTTGAGTTAGACTTACACTCACTTAGCTTAGTAATTGATGCTCCTCCCAAGACTCAATACTAATAAGACAATTAACCTCAATTAAATAAATCATGAGTCTCACAAGAACTCCTATCAATTTTTTTGTTCTATCACAATCAAGTCTTTTGGTCTATCAACTATCCAATTAGTTCCCAATCACATCTTTCAAGAGAAGTTTTGACCAATAATTAAGAGGACTATTAATTTAGACCAATCATTTGAATTCGATTATGAAGACTCTCAGGACCATCAAGTTCTAACAACATCATTATCATATTCAATCATAATCACAGTCATATTTTCAAGGCTCTAGACTGAATCCCTTGGTTCTTTCATGCAATTCTTTTATCAAAAATATCTAGTGTTTATGAAATAACTTGTATAATAATATTCGTTCAGTAAATCAAGTTTATGATGATTATCAAGCATGTAAAATACATACTATATATATAGTTGTAAGAAAACCTTCAACAAACATGCATAAAAATTCAATATTTTCACAACATTTCTATTACCATCAAAGGGGCATATGGGAGAACAATTTTAACTTTTAGTTTAGCCTTACATACCTGAAATGAAGATAGACAATCAACTTTGTAAGAAATTAGCCTCAATCCTCTTGAACCCTAACTTTTTCACCTCTTCTTCGCTCAAAATCTTTACTTAATTTTAGCATAAGGGACTTTAGAATGGATTTACAGATCCTTTTTAAGCTAAAAACGACCAATATTATTAGTCATGGATTAAGTTTTGGAGAAGTAAGAAAAAAATTTGGAATGCCCCTTGAAAAATAAAACCTTTTTGCACTGCGGTGAGCCAGGTCAGCATCGCGGACCTGCTCCCTCCAAGTACAATTAAAAAAATTTGATCAATTTTCTAATTTCGTAAAAAATATTAAAATCAAAATTAAGTGTGAATCCGCGACAAGTCTGCGTCTTTTCTAGAATTGCATCTTTCCAATTGCTTAAAACTCAACCAAGATCATTTTCACTCACAAATTTCATGCTGATCGCGATTCGGCCTCAAATTTGTCAAAAAGTTTTAAAAGATTTGTTATGCAAGTGTTCTATCATGTAGGGGTATTTTGATAATTTTATAGGGTGTGACACTATTTATAGAAGAAAATGAGGACTTTCGTAGGTTATTTTTCACATGAAAATATAGAGAAATTATTTTTAAAAATATTATTTTAAAAAATTGATGTTCATCTACTATTTATTGTTTTAAAAAAAATCACAAAATCCAACAGATAAACATCAATTTTTAAAAAGGATAAAGTGGATAGATGTAAGGACCCGAATTTTTGTATAGTTTTCGTGACACTTGAGATTTAGTTTCGGAAAGTTTTGGGCCAAGGTGACACCTTATGGAACCTCCAAGCTTGATCTAAGTTCACTTTCAAGATTTTAATTCAAGCTTGTTTATGTTGTTTAAGGCCATCATGGGTCTCCTACATCAACTCAAGTTCAAAGGAATATCATTGGCTAAGTTTTTCACAAGTACTGATACAAGGGTCAACTTTAAATGGGCATACCACTTATCACAAAAGGAATTGGATATCCTATGATATATCCAATTAAAGCTCTTTGACTTGATTTCCAACTCACTTAGTTTCACCTCATTTAGAGTTTGGATGAAAAAGTTATGCTCATTTTCGTAAAGTTCTTTTGTGTTGTGTTGTCACCATTTCTTGAATGCAAGCCACACAGACATCCAAACGGGCCGTGTGGTATCCCATGAACCATAGGGATGGCGTTGGACCTGAAATGAATACTTTTTATCCATGTAATGTGCCACAAGAAACCACACGAACCGTGTCGTGTGGTACGGGCCGTGAGGCCATCCGTGAGGCTTTCAGAGTGAAAATATTTTTAAGTGTTGAGCCAAGTTCCAGTTTCTAGATTTTTGCCTAAATGTAGTCTCATGAGCACTCCACACGGACTGTGGAGTGCCACACGACCCGTGCAACCTCAAGTGAGGTGACTCCGGCCAAAAATTCTATCTGATTCATTAATGGCATTTTCACAAATTCGGCTATTTCTATTGGTCATTTGGGAATTCCTATGTCACTCAATGGTCATATAAAGACCTAAAACTTATTTCAAACATTGAAAAACTCACTCCTCATATTTTAAATTCTCTCAAAATAACTCTTGGGGATTTCAACATTTGGAGCTAGAGAACACAATTCTCCTTCAAATTTTTTGGGGATTTCATCATCTTGGTAAAGGTATGTGGGTTTTGATCCTTTGTTACTTTCAATCAAGGATATCCAAGCTATTTTCAAGAAATCTACATGAATTTTTCTAACTTTAATTTGGGATTTTAAAATATTTTGATTCCTTAAATTCCAATAATGAATGGCTTATGTTTATCTATAGATTTAAAGATGAATTAAGCTTTGAAATACTAAAATACGTTGTTATTAAGAATATTTGAATATGCATGGTCCTTAAATGTTTGAATCTAAGCATAGGTGATTATATTATGATTTTAAATGAGGATTTAACTATGTTTTCACTTGAATTTCTTATTATATTGATGGTTTTATATTGAATCTCAATTACTCATGTCATTCTTATATCATCCATAGCATATCCATTCATGTTCATGAGAAATTATGAAAATTATGTTATAGATTAAGCTCAATTATGTTCTATGTTATGATTTTGATAAGATATTGGTTATGACAATATTGTGATAAAAATATATGTTTATTGATTATTGCTCTTTGAGCATTTTGGGTGTTTGCACCATCTTTTTATATGAATGGGTTTTTCCTATGCATGAGTATTATGACTATGGAAAGTATGATTTTGGCGTTTGAGCCTAAGTATGAACTATTATGAATGATGTTTGGCTTCAAGCCCAATTGTGAATTGAAATATTTTGGCAAGACATGTATCTCTTTGAAAGTGTGTATAACTATGTATATTATAAGTATTCTTATGGGATGACAACTTAGCATGATGGAATTATCACGATTCAAGCCTAGGTCCTAGGCGTGACACGATGAATTGGAAACTCGAGGGGACCCCAAAATAAGCCTCTAGCATATCATTCACATATCCTTGATTGCGGAAGTAAGATAAACAATAACAAGAGACATAAATAAAGGAAAGAGGGAATAAGGGAAATCATTCATAATCACAAATAGTGTAAGAAGAGTTAAGCTTCACTAACATAACAAACCATGACATAATATCTAACGGTACCTCTAACATAGAACGGAGCGGGGACTAAGATATTATACGGGCTCACCCTCATTTAATAAGTATCCAACATAGGAACAAGAGTCTAAAAAGCATGAATAAGAATACTATCGCCCTGGGAATTGAGGACTCACCAATTAGCTTCTTCAGAAGAACCAATTTGCCACGTGGATGATGGTTCATAGGAGCTCTGGTCCCTATATGTTAATATCATGTAGACATAGAGTATCCGTTAGTACGTTTGAATGTACTAAGTATGCAAGATGCAATTTAACAAAACCACAAGCCATAATAACAAGATGTTTAATCATATTCAATGAACATAAGCTCAATGTGCCACGTGTAATCAATGCATAGGATGAAACATGCTTAAGAATAATCTTACTTTCATATCTTGTTTGACACCATAAAGTAACATGAATAGATCATCCAACTACCTTGTACTAGAGGGTGAGGGATATAGCATAGGTCAGAACCCCTTCTAGTAGGTAATGGGTAGAGGAGTAGCATAGGTCATAACCCCTTCTAGTAGGTAATGGGTAGAGGAGTAGCATAGGTCATAACCCCTGCATGTATGCATGAGATAATCAATAGTATATGAGAGTAAAAAGATAGCATAGGTCATAACCCCTACATGTAAGCATGGGGTAATACATAACATTAAATACCATATGAGGGTGAGGCATACCATATAGTTCATAACCCCTTCATATGAGTATAAAATATTGCATAACATCAAATCATACATAAGGGTAAGGTATACAACATAGTTCATAACACCTTCATGTAGGAATTGGCCTTGTACTAGAGGGTAAGGCATATAACATAGTTCATAACCCCTTCAAGTTGGCTTCACAATTCACAAGAGCATAAACCTTAGCATAAGAACTCAATAACTCATCAACAATCAAGACTTGTAAAACTCATGCAATAGGTCATAGAAAAACTTGAGAATTCTTGTCAAGACATTTTATCAAACACGTGGTGGGCATATATGGACACATGTTCAAATCATGCAAAATACAAGGGTATGGATCATGAAACAGTAAAATTAATACATCTTAAAGTTATGTAAATTAGCCCACCAATACCATGGTAAAACCCAATCATGGCTAACGTGCAAATTATATCAAAACTTAACAATAGCTCATAGATTTTCAAAGCTTCAATCATGTATAGTCTCAATAGATAAGGCTAATTCATCGTATAAGCTTAAAATAGATATTCATGCATAATCAACAATATTTGATAAAACTCCAAAATATTTCATGCTCGTACTTCATAATAATAGATATCCATAAGTAATACAACTTAAAAACATACAATTTTCATAAAAAGAAAGATTGGGCTCCATGGGTGAAAGAATCCAATGGATGAAACTTACATACCTCAAACTTTGGGTTTTATTGAGATGAGCTTGAAGAGAACTTGGAGCTTGAAGAGAATCCTTTAGTTCCAAAGTTAGGCTTGAAATCCTTGAAATTTGAATGTGATATTTGGTTAAGTCTTGAAGAGGTTTTTAAGAGGGTCTTGAATGATATAGAATTCAAAAATGGCTAAGTATAGGTGATTTCATGCTTAAGTGGGCACGGGGCTATAACTTCAATTCCCTTGGGCCGAAATAGAAAAATGGGGGAACCACTGCACTAGTCCACGTCTAATCTATGATGTGGACCCAATGTGAAGGCAACTTTTATACTACTCCGCACCCCTGGCGCGTCACGGTTAGGACGCGGATTGCCACTATTTTCAAAAAATTAGCGAAAATCATTTTTCACTATGGGTCTTCTAAAATTTAGGTTATACCTATTTCACTTAATTTTGCCCCTCGATCAAGAATGTAAATTCGAATATCATGCACGAATTTTGAGATATATAAAAATTATGATTATGGGCATTTCTGAAGCACATTTTTGGGGTATTTTCAGGAATGAGGATTTCGTTCTCTTTTATCGAACTATGTGCCTAGCATAGGTTTTCTTTCTAAAATGGGATACCCATAAGGAAGTTTGTTTCATATGAAATGGGAGGCCCATAAGGTGAAGCATTGTTTACCTTTGACAAGTAGACTACCTCTTTATCTATGAGGGGTAATCATCGGGATTCTAAGTAGTAGCTCATTTTTCACTTATGTCGGTTGAGATCATATCCCCACTATATATACGTGATCATCATTTGCATTTCATGCATCATGAATTTCATAGCATCTTGTTATACTATATTCTTTGATATACGAATCTTCCTATATTATATGCCGTCGTCATATAACATTGAAAGTGCAGGTTTTGGTAAGTTAGATATACTGTATCTCACACACTTAGTACATTCAAACATACCAATGCATACTCTTGCCTACATGATTTCACCATGTAGGAATTGAGGACTTTGATCATCCATTGTTTGACACTTAGCTCGAATTCCAGGTTTACTTGTAGTGGTGAGTCCTATCTTCTAAGGACAATCCACCATTTTCTAGCTATGACTCTTTAATTTCTTTTTATACTTCAGGGTGAGCCTGGGGAATGGCATAGCCCTCGACCTATCTATGTAGAAGTATTTTTGGACACCTTGTAAACTTTCTCACATTATACATTATGTGTTCCAATTAAAGTCTATGTTATGTATTGGCTATCCTTAACTATCATTATGTGTTTTGGTTATGAGACTTATGGTTTGGTTTTATTTTTGATGAAAAGATCTTAAGCCTCAAATTGCCCCCATAGCGTGACCCATACGTACCCATCCCTTAGTCTTTTTGTGTTATGTGCTATGTGAATTCATGTTAATCCCTTATCCTATGATATCCACATAGCGTGAGTCTACTTTACCATCCCCCAGAACTATGTGTTTATTTTTTAATGCACTTCTGGACCGATGCTTGTCTAAGTGGTGACTATTTAGACCATGCAGACTAATCCTACTCGGGATCCCAATTCGACTACTAGAGTGAGGGATTTCACCCGGATGAATCCTTCAAAATTCTTTGGGTCTAAGTCTGACGAGGATGCTCAAGAGTTCATTGATGAGCTCTCTAAAATATTGAATGTCATAGGTGTCACTTCTAAGGAGAGGGCTGAACTGGCTGCCTATCAGTTGAAGGATGTGGCACAGGTGTGGTATAGTCAGTGGTCTATGGAAAGGGTTTGTGGTGATGTTGTTAATTAGGAAGAGTTCAAGCTTACTTCTCGTTTCTTCCCCCTTGAGCTTAGGGAAGCCAAGATGATCGAGTTTATCAACCTTAGGTGGGGTAATATGAGTGTGAGGGATTATGCCCTTAAGTTCACTAAGCTCTCCAAGTATGTTCCGACAATTATGGTTGATCCTCATGCAAGAATGCACAAGTTCGTTTCTGGCTTCTCTGACTAGCTTGTACAAAAATATCATTCAACATGCTTAATCGGGAAATGGACATCTCTAGACTCATGGTTTATGTCGAGCGAATCAAAGGGGAGAAACTCAAGGGGAGGAGGATACATGACCCTAAAAGGGTTTATTTTGATGGTGGATTCTCAGGCTCTTGGGGTAGTGGTTTTGGGGACTTCTAATAGGGCCAAGGTTCAGGTGCTCAGGTTGCTAATGCTAGTACTCCTAGGGTACCGATAGGTGGTGGTCAAGGATACCCTTTGTGTGATAAGTGTGGGAAGCACCACACGGGTGACTGTTGGACGATCAACTGTGCTTATTTCGGGTGCGGTGATATGAATCACAAGGTTGCTGATTGTCCCAAGAATCCTTAGAAGGGTCAAGGCTAGGTGGCTCGGGGAGATCAAGGCTAGTTTAGAGCCCCTCAGGGTGTTGCCCCGAGGAACAACAGGTTTTATACTCTTTATGCATGTTAGGGAGTTGAGGAGGCTCCGGATGTTGTGACTAGTACATTAAAAGTCTTTGATTTTGATATTTATCATTGCTTGATCCAGGTGGAAACTTATCTTTTGTGATTCCTCTATTGGCTGTTAAGTTTGGTTTGAGTCTGGAAATTTTGTGGGACCCTTACTTAGTTTATATTCCCGTGGGTGAATCTGTTATTGTACATAGGATCTATCATGGTTGTCCTATTTCTGTATTGCATAAGGTTTTTCTGTGTGACCTTGTGGAACTTAAAATGTATGATTTTGATATAATTATTGGGATGGATTGGTTGTATGTATCATATGCCTCTATAGATTGTAGAACTCGAAAGATCAAGTTTCATCCTCCTGGTGAGCCAATTCTTGAATGGAAGGGTAGTGACTCAGCTATTAAGGGTTGGTTTATTTCCTACCTCAAGGCCCGAAATATGATCTCCAAGGGATGTATATATCACATTGTGAAGGTTAGGGATGTGGAGTCCAAATTACCTACTCTTGAGTCGGTTATGGTGGTGAATAAGTTCTCGGACGTGTTTCCTAAAGACTTGCCTGGTATTCCTCCCGAAAGGGAAGTATATTTTGTCATAGATCTTCTTCTGAATACTCAACCTATCTCTATTCCTCCCTATCGTATGGCACCGACTGAGTTGAAGGAGTTAAAGGATCTGTTGAAAGATTTGTTAGAGAAGCGTTTCATCAGGCCAAGTATATCTTAATGGGGTGCTCCGGTGTTATTTGCAAGGAACAAAGATGGATTTATTCGGATGTGTATCGATTATAGGCAATTGAATAAGGTAACCATTAAGAATAAGTATCCATTACCTAGAATCGATGACTTATTTGACCAACTTCAAGGGATTACTCACTTTTCAAAGATTGACCTCTGCTTCAGGTATCATTAGTTAAAAGTTAGAGAGTATGATTTTCCCAAGACAACCTTTCAGATAAGGTATGGACACTTTGAGTTTGTAATGATGTCATTTGGCCTCACTAATGCTCTAGCCGTGTTTATGGATCTTATGAATTGGCTGGTCAATCCACTCCTTGACAGTTTTGTAGTTGTCTTGCTTGATGATATTCTCATTTATTCCCGGAGTGAGCAGGAGCATATGGACCATTTGTGGTTGGTTTTGCAAACCTTGAGGGAGAAGAAGTTGTATGCCAAATTTAGCAAATGTTTGTTTTGGTTAGCTGAAGTTGCTTTTCTAGGTTATGTGGTGCCCAGTGATAGTATAAAGGAAGATCCAAAGAAGATCGAGGTGGTAAAGAATTGGCCTAGGCCGTTGACTCCTACGGACATACGAAGCTTTCTTAGGTTAGTGGGTTGTTATACAAGGTTCGTCGAGGGGTTCTCATATATTATATCTCCATTTACTAAGTTGACTCAAAAGACGGCTAAGTTTATGTGGTTGGATGAGTGTGATAGGAGTTTCTAAACTTTGAAGGATCGACTTACATCAGCTCTGGTTTTTACTCTACCAAATGTCTTGGATGGGTTTGTGGTATTTGTGATATTTCTTAGATTGGGTTGGGTTGTACTTATGCAACATAGTAAGGTGATAGCCTATGCGTCAAGACAATTGAAGGTGTGTGAGCATAATTACCCGACTCATGACCATGAGTTACAATAGTGGTTTTGCCTTGAAAAATTGGAGACACTATTTGTATAGGGTATATGTTGATATTTTCACCGATCACAAGAGCTTACAATATGTGTTCACTCAAAGAGACCTTAACTTGAGAAAAAAGAGATAGTTGGAACTCCTAAAGGATTACAACATAAGTGTTCTATATCACCCCGGCGCAAGGCAAATGTGGCAGTCGATGCTCTTTGTAGGATTTCTATGGGAAGTATGGCTCATGTTGAGAAGGATAAGAAGAAGTTGTTAAGGGATGTCTATCATTTGGCTAGATCGGGTGTTAGAGTGGCCAATTTTAATAATGGTTGTATACATGTTGAAAATAGGGCTAAATCCTCGGTGGTTGTTGATGTGAAGGCTAAGCCAGATCTAGATCCAACCTTGGTTGAATTGAATAAGTTGGCTGCCAAAAATAATATTGAGGTTTTCTCCCAAGGGAGAGATGGTGCACTTTGGTATCAAGATCGGCTATGTGTTCCAGATGTGGATGATCTTAGAAGGGTGATCATCAGTGAAGCCCATAATTCTTATTGTTCTATTCACCCGGGTCAACTAAAATGGATCAGGATTTGAACGAGGTGTATTAGTGGCATGGTATGAAAAACGACATAGCCAAGTTTGTATCTGAATGCCCAAATTGTTAACAAGTGAAGGTGGAGCACCAAAGACCCAAAGGTTTAGCTCAAGATATTAAGATCCCTGCTTGGAAGTGGGAAGATATAAATATGGACTTTGTAGTTAGGTTGCCTTGGACTCAAAAATAATTTGACTCTATTTGGGTTATCATGGATCGGATTATCAAGTTGACACATTCTCTACTAGTTAAGACTACTTTTGATGTCGAAAATTATGCAAAGTTATACATCCAGGAATTAGTGAGGTTGCATGGTATGGCTAGGTCTATCATATCAGATCGGGGTACCTAATTGACTTCATACTTTTGGGGTTCATTGCAAAAGGATTTGGTACTAAGGTCAAGTTGAGCACCGGCTTTCACACCTAAACTGATGGGCAAGCTGAGAGGACAATTCAAACCTTGAAGGATATGTTGAGGGCTTGTGTGTTGGATTTCAAGGGCAATTGGATGACCATCTTTGACTTATAGAGTTTGCTTATAATAATAGCTTCCATGCTAGCATTGGTATGGCACCATTTGATACTTTGTATGGTAAAAGGTGTAGGTCTACGGTGAGGTGGTTTGAGTTAGGGGAGATAGCTTTGATTGGCACGAACTTGGTGATGGAGGCTATGGAGAAAGTGAAATTTATTAGAGAGAGGTTGAAGGCAACCCAAAGTCGCCAAAAGTCCTATTTGGATACTAGAAAGAGGGACCTTGAATTCCAAGTTGGGGATCAGGTGTTTGTCAAAGTCTGACCTATGAAGGGAGTGATGCATTTTGGCAAAAAGGGCAAGCTAAGTCCTAGTATATAGGCCCTTATGATGTTATTCAGCAGATCGAGAATATGGCTTATAGGGTGGAGTTACCCCCGGATTTGAGTTCTATTCACCAGTCTTCCATGTGTCCATGTTGAGAAAGATGGTTGGTGATCCTAGCACTACTGTGCCTTTGGAGGGTATTGAGGTTGGGAAGAACTTATCTTATGAGGAAGTATCGGTAGAGATTTTGGATAAACTAGTGAAACAACTTCGTAACAAGGATGTGGCAACGGTAAAGGTGCTTTGGAGGAACTAACACATGGAGAGTGCTGCATGAGAGGTGGAGTTGGACATAATGAAGTGATATCCCCATCTTTTCCAATCTACTCAAGCCTAAGGTATTAGGTTCTTCCTTGTCTAATTGGTTCCAATTCTTTCATTCTTGAGTCTCATGGCATAACATGCTTACGCGTGCATTAAAATATGTTTTTAAGATGTTTTGAATGATTTTATTATGTTTTAGTATAGGTTTTAATGTCTTTATGATTTTTAAATGGTTAACTATGTATGATATTTTGTGTTTGGAGGTTTCAGGTTCTAATTCAAGCATTTGCAAGCCTTGTTCTTCCACATTCGAGGATGAATGTTCTCAAGGGGAGATGATGTAAGGATGCGAAATTTTGTATAGCTTTAGTGACACTTGAGATTTGGTTTTGGAAAGTTTTAGGCCAAGGTGACACCTTATGGAACCTCTAATCTCGATCTAAATTCACTTTCAAGCCTTCAATTCAAGCCTATTTATATTGCTTAAGGCCATCATAGGTCTCCTAATCAAGTCAAGTTTAAAGGAATATCATTAGGTAGGTTTTTCACAAGTATCGATAGAAGGGTCAATTTTAAATGAGCATATCTCTTAGCACAAAAAAATTGGGTGTCCCACGACCTATCAAATTAAAGCTCTTTAAATTAGTTTTTCAATGCACTTGGTTTCACCTCATTTAGATTGATGAAAAAGTTATGCCCCTTCTCGTAAAGCCTAAAATGGGTACTTTTTGGCCAAGTAATGTGCCACAACCAGCCACATGAATCGTGTGGTATGATATGGGCCATGAGGCCCTCTGTGAGGCTTCCGGGGTGAATATTTTTCTAAGTGTTGAGCAAATTTCAATTTTCAGATTTTTTTTCCTAAGTTTAATCTCACAGTCACTCCACACGAACCATGGAGTGTCACACGACCCGTGTAACCTCAAGTGAGTGACTCCGGCCAAAAATTCTATCTGATTCATTAATGGCATTTTCATAAATCCAACTATTTCTATTGGTGTTTTCGGAATTCCTATGTCATTCAATGGTCATCTAAAGACCTAAAACTTATTTCAAACATTCAAAAACTCACTCTTCATATTTTAAACTCTCTCAAAACAACTCTTGGCTATTTCAACATCTGGAGATAGGGAACTCAATTCTCCTTCAAATTCTTTAGGAATTTTATCATCTTGGTGAAGGTATGTGGGTTTTGATCTTGGTTACTTCCAATCAAGGAGACCCAAGCTATTTTCAAGAAAACTACATGAATTGTTTTTACTTTAATTTGGAGTTTTAAAATATTTTGATTTCTTAAATTCCAACAATGAATGAGTTATGTTTATCCATGGATTTAAAGATGAATTAAGCTTTGAAATATTGAAATACATTATTATTAAGAATATTTGAATATGCATTGTCCTTAAATATTTGAATCTAAGCATGGATGATTATATTATGATTTCAAATATGGATTTAACTATGTTTTCACTTGAATTCCTTATTGTATTGATGGTTTTAGATTAAATCTCAATTACCCATGTCATTCTTACATCATTCATAGCATATTTATTCATGTTCATGAGAAATTATGGAAATTATATTATGGTTTACTCCTAATTATGTTCTATAATATGATTTTGATAAGATATTGATTATGACAATATTGTGATCACATATATGTCTATTAATTATGGGTCTTTGAGTATTTTGGGTGCTTGCACCATTTTGTATATGATTAGGATAATCTTATGCATGAGTATTATGACTATAGAAAGTATGATTTTGGCATTTGAGCCCAAGTACGAACTATTATGAATGATGTTTGGCTTCAAGCCCAATTGTGCATTGAAATATTTTGGCGAGACTTGTATCTCTTTGAAATCATGTATAATTACGTATATTATAAGTATTCTTGTGGGACGATGACTTAGCACTAATGGAATAAGGGTTTTGCTCTCTTTTCTCTAACTATATGCCTATCATAGGTTTTCTTTTCGAAATAGGAGGCCCATAAGCAAAGATGCGTCTAAAATGGGATTGCCCATAAGGAGAAGAAATGATAAGATATGATGTGTTTTATGTAAAAATCCTATGAGAAATGGGAGACCCGTAAGGAAGGTTGCTTCATACGAAATGGGAGGCTCGTAAGGTGAAGCATGGTTTACCCTTGGCAAGTAGACAACTCTCTACTGATGAGGGGTAATCATCAGGATTCCAAGTAGTAGCTTGCTTGATCTTACTTATGTCAGTTGGGTTCACATCCCTACTATATATACGTGAGCATCATTTGCATTTCATGCATCATGAATTTTATAGCATCTTGTTATATTACATTCTTTGATATGCGAATCTTCCTATATTATGTGCCCTCGCCATCTAACATTGAAAGCGCAGGCTTTGGTAAGTTACATGTATTGCATCTCACATACTTAGTATATTCAAACGTAATAATGCATACTCTTGCCTATATGATTTTACCATATAGGGACCAAGGACTTTGATCATCCACCATTTAATGCTTAGCTCGGATTTCAAGTTTACTTGTAGTGGTGAGTCCTATCTTCCAAGGATGATCCGCCATCTTTTACCTATGACTCTTTCATTTCTTTTTATACTTGAGGGTGAGTCCGGGGAATATCTTAGCCTTCGACCTATCTATATAGAGGGATTGTTAGACACCTTGTAAACTTTCTCATGTTATACCTTATATGTTTTTGTTAAAGTCTATGTTATGTATTTGCTATCTTCAACTATCATTATGTGAGTTGGTTATGAGACTTATTATTTGGTTTTATGTTTGACAGAAAGATCCTAAGTCCCGAATTGCCCCCATAGCGTGAGCTATACGTACCCGCCCCTTAGTCTTTATGTGCTATGTGCTATATGAATTCATGTTAAGCTCTTTCCCTATGATATCCCCATAGCGTGAGTCCTACTTTTCCATCTCCTAGAACTATTTGTTTATTTTTGAATGCGCTTCCGAACCGATGATGTGAGTTTTGGTACTTTGAGGCTCGTTTGGGGACCTTCGGGTTCTCATTCACCGTGTCACTCCTAGACCCTAGGTCCGGGTCATGACAATAGAATTAAAAAGTCATAAAACTAATATTTTATATTTAACTTCTACATAAAAAAATAGAGTTGAAGGTTTAAAATATAATAAATTTAATATGGTGTGAAAATAAAAAATAATGGACAATTAGAGAGGTTGTAGATGTGCTTTTAATTGATTTTTGTGTCATGTCATGACATATGAAGTATAAGCATCCCACTTTGTTGATTCCTTGGACAGAAATGTCTAAATGAAATATCAAAACTAATGTTGAAGGGTTAGATTGGAACAAACAGGAGTTGGAGTGCTAAAATGTAAGGTTGGCAATTAGATGGGTTAGGTCATATTTCGACGGATCATGATGGGTCAAAACAACAAACAGTCAAAACTCAACCCAACTCGTAATTGTTTTGATCAAAACAAGTTAGGTAGTATGTTATAGAATGGGCCAATACCCAACCCAATTCAATTTTTAATAAGTTTTACTTATTTTATTTATTCTTTACAATATTTTAGTACCTAATAAAATTATATATATGGCTATATATATCATATTATTTTTTTAAAAAAATAAATAACATTTTGACAAAATTTCTCTCAAACCAATTTGAGTTACATATCAATCTAATTTTTATTGGATTGAGTTGAAATCAATTAAACTAGTAAATCAACGAGTTATTAATCCACCTAAACATAAATGGATTGGGCTACCAAAATAAATACGGGGACAAGTTTTTACCTATGTGTTTGGCCTAATATGATTGCATATACATCATTAAGGTAACAAAATAGAAATATGAATAAAGAGGAGTGTACAAAAAAAAAAGGAAGGAAGAAAGAAATACTCGTGCAGTATCTCGATTTAAAACATTATTTATAAGATTTGATGAATTAAATGTATATAAATCTTAGATTCAAATAAAGCATTTGTTAACATGTTTGTCGATATAATTTAATATCCCTAGTAAAGGTTATATTTCTCTCTCTCCATGCAAAAACGGGTTACAAATAAAAACCCACATTACAAATTAGGAACGTAAATTGAAGACACATACATCATTAAGTTAATAAAGAGAAATGCACCAAAAAAAATTCTTGTGCAATGTCTAGATTTGGAACATTATCTATAAAATTTAAATAAATTAAATTTATATAAATCTTACATTTAAATGATGAGATTGCATCAAATATTTGTTAAAATCATTTAATTACTTTCCAAGATTGAACATTTCTTCTGCACTATTGTCACGTCCCAACCCAGGGGCCGTGAATGGTGCCGATAGGGCACCCAGACATACACTTATACTGAATCTCCATTTACGACAGCT
>JAOTQJ010204336.1:0-19588 GCA_025642045.1 Solanum sejunctum
AACCCCAGCCTCACTCAGCCCCACTCCACCCCGTACAAAACTTAGTTTTATTCAAATTTTAAAATTTTAAATTTTTCACTCCAACCTCCTTGCCCCTAACCCTGCGCCGTCAATACAAAAAAAATTATTATTTTTTTTAAATTCAAACTTTGAAAATTTTGATTTTTTTTACTCCTCCCCGCCTCCATCCTCACCCTCCCAAAAAGAATTTAAATATTTATTTTTAAAAAATATTTTAAATTATGAAAATATTTTAATGTCAAAAATTTTTTTCTTATAATTTTTTTTTCTATTTTCTAGCTAAACATAGAAGCTTTTTTCTAGAAAATATTTTTATTTATTAACCAAATAATAAAAAATATTTTTTATTCGTCAACCAAATAAAAAAAATAAGTTAAAAATCAACTCATTTTTTTTAAAAAAATATTTTCCAGGAAAATATTTTTCTCCATACCAAACACACCCAATATCATCTTGGATTTTTCGACTTTCGAAGGTAGTGATTGGATAAGCCTTGCAGACATATTTCATAGTTCTGGTAATCCTGCAGTTGGAACATAATCTATTAATTGAAGAACAATAATAAAGATTTGTTATTAGGGAAAAAAACTAGATGAGACACTAAACACACAAATTTTATTCAATTAAATTCATACAAAATTTAAATTTATTTTATATTTATTTGAATGAAATAATTAATTTTAGCTTTACAAATAAATTAGTCCATTTTATGAGAAACTTTATGCATAAATATGTTAATTAAGAAAATATTCATCATCTATAATAATAATATTTTTTGTTGTTGAACACTTGTGATATTGTCGAAAGCAAAAAAACACTTGTGATATATTTGTAATACAACTTTTGTCACGACTTGTGCTTACGGCCTACTCGTAATATGGTACTCAAAATTATGAGGAACCCCCAAACTAATCACACAACAGACATAAGCATAATGAAAATGTAGAAATTTATAATACGAAATAGAACAAGATATAGTCTAAAAAAGTGGATAGCATAAAATGTGAAAATAAGTTTGAAGCGATAACAAAGACTCCATATCAAACATCTATCCAAAAGCCTTTAACATAAATAGGTGACTTGAACAGGCCGTAAGTCGTACCTCATAAGTACTCTACAATAGTAATGAAAGAAAGTCTGAATATAAGAGCACGAAGTATGTCCTCGAAACATGAGGATTCACCAACTTGAACCTAATTAGTTGTTACTAGCCATGAGCAGGATAAGAAAAACATCAACACCTATATTATAAAATGAAATAGATAAAAGTATGTGGTCAGTACGTTGCAATGTATCGAGTATGTGAGCAAAGAAATTGATGAAAGTCATAATGTGCAATTAACCAAGTTAGAAAATATGAGAAGCATTTCCATTAAAGCATGATAGTAAAACCTGAATGAGGTTAATGTAACATAAGAATCATAATGAAAATCTTAAAGGAGCGTAAGTAAGGAACGTAGTGGGGTAAGGCGAGTTTAGAACTAAGCAGGGTGGGATGGATGCGCACGTGTTAAAGTAACTATTTTTAAGATTAATGTGGGATAGGACAAGTTGCGGATTTAAAGAACCAAATAGGAACTCGAAGAAAATTAAATTTTTATAACTAATAAAAATAAAAAATATAAACATTTTAAGCTCGACATTGACTTTTTTTAATTTATTTTCTAAACTTTAAATTATACGCGTACGATAACATTGACTTTATTTTTAATTTATTTTCTAAACTTTAAATTAGACACGTCCGATAAAATGTTAGCTGTTGAATGTTGATTCAAAATTTTTAATTAATGATTAAGAAATAATTATTAAAATATTAATTAGAAATAATTAATTAGTTGTTGAGATGTTAATTACCGAAAAATAAAAATAATTATAAACATTTATTTTTCATACTAAATTCAATTCATAAAGTGAAAAAAACATAAAGTCACACCTAAAGTTGTACTGAAAAGCAAAATTCACGCTTCAACTATGGGAACGACCTATTACACACCCATAGTACTCATAGGTGAATTGTTTTCCCCCTTCCTAATCCCAAACCCAGCATAAAGGGATTGAGTGATTGTCACTCGCCCTCTACGGCTGCCATGTATTACAAATAGCCTGACTCAATTCATTTCACTTTGAACCGGTTCATTTACCAAAAATTCATTCATTTTCACCCATAACCCATTCATTTGACCTACCCGTTCAACTTTAAAAGAACACCAAATGGTACTCGAAGAAATTGCTACAAATTTTTTCTATTTTATTGGTTTTTTAATTCGTTTGGCAGAAATTTGGTGATTCCACTCAACAAGTTCATCGTTTGGAGCATCTATTGTGTTTGCGTCTTCGTTCTAAAAGGTCAGTCCACTTTCTGTATTACATAGGATAGGGTTTTTGAGTCTTATGTTGCTATCTTAGGTGTATTTACACTTCAAATTGCCCAAAATTAACCATGTATAGAGCTTAGTCAGAGGATAAATCCATAGAGTGTAGGTGCTTTTAGTGTAATTCATCTTATTTTGCTAATGTTGGGTCAAGTGCGCTTGTGGGTTGTGTTGCTGAGGGTTTTTGAGCAGATTATACATGCTCGGATTGACATCTGGAGATTGGTAAAGGACACAACTGCATAATGAAGTAAATAAATCAGTAAGTCGAACAAAAGTATCTGTATCCGCATCGCGGACATGTGCAATAAGTTGTGCAAACTGAAAAGATGGAGAAAAAGCGCAAAGCATGAAAATGGTCAAAGTCCGCATCGTGGACTTGTAGAACAAATAGAGAATTTGACCCAGTCATCATTAAATGCATAAATACACTGAAAGTAGCCTAGTTCGCATCGCAGACTTTGAAGATGCAAGAGAAAAATCAAGAAATGGGATTTTTAGGTTTATATTTAGTTTAAAACATTAATTTCATCATCTGGTTTTCGAGAGAACAAAGAGATACGACCGAGAACTCCATTCTAGGGTTAATTTGGTTGGTTTTTCATCTTAGATTTTCATTCTTGTATGTTGATTAGCATTTTTATGTGTTTTGGAATAATTATGAGTGGCTAATCTTCCCATATTCTGGAATTGTAGCCATCGACAATGTCTTAGTTCTTGATTTGTAATTTATGAATGAGTTTCCACTTAAATATTTGTATATCTCTTTTATCCATGGTTCATATTCTGGCCAACTATGGGGTAAACTTGTTGTTTATTCTGAATTTGAGAGATGTTGGAGTGAATAGAACACAGAGTATAAGGAGCTTGTTCATCTAGTAAGTTAGGTTGATTCGTGTATGGGAGACCTGTGACAACTACCCATACACCTATCTTGATTCAAATACAGGAAGATAATATTAAAATATTCTCATTGATCATGTCTATCCCCGCTCAACGATATAGTTAGGCTATCAATGAGGGTAGTCTAGTAAAGGTATGCAACACTGCGTAGGTATTTTCAACTCTATGAATCAGTAATTAGGAAACCTAGACATAAGTGCAAGTATTCAGTCTAGGATATGCGTTGAAATGGTTACAATTCCAAAATCTTGCTTACGCTGATACTTCCCTCAGGGTTAGTTGATAATAGTAGTTTTAATTACTTATTTTAGCCTTAACTTACACTTTTCATCATTTCATAAGAAAACACACTCAGCATAACCATCCTTGATTAAGAATTGAAATCTAATTTAAGTCTTTAGGGTTCAACATTTGACTCCTAATAAGGCCTACTAAATTATTTGGTTTGACCACATACACTTGCGTGTGCTGGGGAAGCAACAAGTGTTTGGCACCATTGACTGGGACTTACAATTAGAAGTTAATTTTTCTAAGGTGTTGCGTTTGTTGTGTTCACTGCGCTTGATCTTAGTCATGCTTTGTTTGCAGCTATTCATTTGGCTATACTAGAGGAACCAGACTCTTGTTTTAAACAGCGTCAAAGGAGGACAGGTGTCTTGTACCTTATTCCGTTGATAGAGCTAATTGAACAGGAAGACCAAGAGGAAAATAAAGAAGAGGTTGAACATATCATAGAAGAGATGGCTGAATAGAATTCTGCACCAGCGGCTGCGACTAGGCCAGTCCAAGATGTGCCAATCCCATGCATTACTGATGTGACAAGCTGCTTTTAGAAACCAGAGTTTGGGGTCATTGGGAGCTGAAGCAGAACATGGTACAATTGTTGCACTCCACAGAGCAGTTTACTGTGCGGCCACATAAGGACCCTCAAGTTCATCTCGAAGACTTCTTGGACATCGCTTACACTTTCATCCTCACAAGGCTGAATAGAGACTATGTGAGGATGACTTTATTTTCCTTTTCACTACTAGGGAAAGCGAGAAGATGGCTACAAATTGAGTCACCCAACTCAATCACTACATAGGATGAGTAGCTAAAAAGTTTCTAACAAAATTCTTTTCATCCGGAAAGATAGCCAAGCTCAAGAGTTAAATTTTGAGTTTCAGACAAAGGACGAGAGAGAACTTGTACCAAGACTGGGACACGTTCAAAACTCTCTTCATTAACTGTCCCTATCATTGCCAGTCTAATGAGATATTGGTTCATACCTTCATGAAGGTTTGAAACCCAACACCAAGATTCTTCTTGATTCTATTGCAGGTGGACAGGCCTTTGAATAGATATATGATGAGTTGTATGATCTCCTAAATTGTATTACACAAGGAAATCCTGATTAGAATAGAGGATCTAGAAGGCCGATGGTTCAAAAGCAAGCAGGCATGTTGGAGGTAGATGCATTGATTGCTCTGCAAGCACAAATGTCACCAATATAGAACATGATGACAACTCACTTTAGCAACCTGTCTTTAGGGAAACAACCAGCTCTAGTGAGTATGGTCCAACAATAATAGAACAATAGGTACGATATTTGTGTAGTAGGAGATCACACAACATAATTTTATGGAGTAAATCTAGAGGTTGTAAACTTTATTGGTAATGCAACTAGAGGTGGTCACCAAGGTTTTGGGAACACCTATAACCCAAATTGGATAACCCACCTAAACTTCTCTTTGGGTGAAAGTCAACAAAGTCAAGGGCCTCCTTAGCATAGACCAAAAGGTGGAAATTCATTCTACAGTCAGTAGATACAGCAGCCTACAAAGCAAGCTAATATTGGAAACATGAGTGATAGTGAGGTGCTACGACAGGTTCTAGCAATAAGCAGAGGCAAGAGGATGAGATTTGTCAAAATAAGCAAAGCCTCCAGAATCTAGAAAAGCAATTGGGGCAATTGGCAAGCACAATGAATATTAGACCTCAAGGTGTCTTGCTAGGGACCACAGGCCCCAACCTAAAATAAGTGAATGATGTTATCACTAGAAGTGGGAGACCTTTGGTAGAGTTAGACCCAAGGTAGAGGGATGGGACTTACACAAACGCTGATAAAGAGAATGAGGCTAGCAATTCCAGCCTACCTAATGTTGAAGCGGCCCCAACACCAAAGTCCCCTTATCCCTTCCCTCAAAAGCTGAAAAATAAGGAGAATGAGTGCTTCCAAAAGTTCACCGGGCTTCTAATATAGGTATAAACTAACTTACCTCTTATTAATGTTTACCAGGGGATCTCGAAGTATGCTAAATACGTGAAGGACATTGTGGCCAATAAAAATAGGTTGGTTGAGTTCAAGATTGTGGTACTCACTGAAGAGTGTAGCTCTAGGATCCTGAATAAAGCTAAGTTGCCAACTAATTGAAGGATCCTAGAAGTTTCAGTATTTAAGTGGCGATTGGAAAATGTTTAAAAGCCAGGGGATTGTGTGATCTTGTTACGAGTATCAATCTCATGCTAGTTCTATGTTCAGAAATTTGGGTCTTGGAGATCCTAAGCCCACCACCATTTTATTACACCTAGCATATGATTCGGTGGCAAGACCAGATGGCATTATAGAGGATTCCTTAGTCCAAGTGGGGTTCCTCATATTCCTCTTGGACTTTGAACCTAATCCATAGGCTCTTTTTATTCGAGGATGCCCATTTCTAGCAACAGGAGGGGCATTGATAGATGTTGCAGCAAGGTAGCTAACTATGCACTCTCACGATAAGGTGGAAGTCTTCGACGTCTACCAAGCTTTGAAATTGCCTATTGTCTATGAGGATTTGAAAGCTATCATAATGATAGATACAGAAGCTACAGTTAGTTAGGTTGAGATCAAAGATCCTCTATCCAAGATGTTGTTGAATCAAAGGCTAGTGGATGATCTTGAAAAGAGAGAAATTGAAAGTGTACTAAATAATCACAATGTCAGCATGTTAAAGAAAGTAGCTGAACCCAGCACCACCTAAGACTTTCATCAAAGAAGCCCCCCAGCTAGAGTTAAAGTCGTTGCCATCATATCTCAGGTATGTTTTCCTTCAAAAATAACACTTGACCTATAATTTTGTCTGCTTCATTATTTGTAGCCCAGGTAGAGATAGTTGTTGCTGTGCTGCAAAAGATTCAATGAGCTATGGGTTGTCAAATGCTAGACATTCATTCATTAGCCTAACCTTGTGTATGTATAAAATCTTCATTGAGGAGGGACACAAGCCAGTAGCCCAACCACAATGAATGTTGAACCCTATTATGAAAGAAGTGGTGAAAAAGAAGGTGATTAAGCGACTGGATGCTGGCATCATCTTTCCAATCTCATATAGAAAGTGGGTGAGCCTGGTACAATGTGTCCCCAAGAAAGGGGGGAATTATAGTTGTGACAAATGAGAAAAGCTCATCCCAACTAGAATAGTGACAAGTTGGCGTATATGTATGGACTATAGGAAGCTGAATGATGCCACCTTTCAAGATCATTATCTAGTTTTGATAAAATGCTGGATTATCTAGCAAAGCAAGAGTACTACTATTTCTTAGATGGGTACTCACGGTACAATCAAATCACTATAACCCCAGAGGACTGAAAGAAGACTATATTGGCCTGCCGTTATGGTACATATATATTCAAGTGTATGCCCTTCGGCCTGTACAATGCACCCGCCACATTCCAAAGGTGCAAGATGGCTATATTCCATGATATGGTGGAATATTTTGTGAAGGTCTTCGTGGATGATTTCTCAGTCTTTGTGGAGTCATTTGAGGTGTGTATGTAGACTTTAGACAAGGTTCTAGCTTGCTATGAGGAGACCAACCTCATCTTAAATTAGGGAAAATGTTATTTCCTAGTAAAGTAAGGGATATTCTTGGGGAATAAAGTGTCTAAGCATGGCTTAGAAGTAGATAAAGCAAAGATAGAAGTGATTGAGAAACTACCTCCGTCTGTCTCTGTCAAAAGAGTTCACAGTTTTCTTGGGCATGCATGTTTCTACCGCAGATTAATCAAGGACTTTTCAAAGATCTCAAAGCCACTGTACGCCCTAATGGAGAAAGATATACAGTTTAACTTTGATACTACATACTTGTAGGCTTTTGAGACTTTGAAGAAACGGCTAGTGGAAGCACCTATCTTGATAGCTCAAAATTGGGAGATCCCTTTTGAATTTATATCTGATGCTAGTGACATTGTTATGGGAGCGATACTAGGTCAACATAAGTACAAAGTGTTTCACTTTACATATTATGCCATCAAGACCCTAGACCTAGTGTAATGCAACTACATTGTTATTGAGAAAGAGATGTTGGCATTGGTGTATGCCTTTGACAAACTCTAGTCCTATTTGGTTGGTACCAAGGTCATAGTGCTCACAGATCATATAGCTTTGAAATACATGTTCAGAGAGAAAGATGCTAAAACTCGGTTGATCAAATAGATCCTATTGCTATAGGAGTTTTACATTGAGATCAAAGATCGAAAGGGGTGTGAGAATTATATTATTGACCACTTGTCCGATTGTAGAATGATACACACATAGGTGAGTATAATTAGAACTTCCTGAATGAGCAACTCTTGGCACTAGAGGTAAAGAAATTTCTGTGGTACGTTGATATTGTAACCTACTTGGTGAGTGGAGTCTTCCCCCTAGATGCTAACTATCAGCAAAGGAAGGGACTGACTTATGATGCTAAGCCTTATATCTAGGATAAGCCATATCTCTTCAAGTAGGGTACTGATAGAATGGTGATAAGGTGTGTTTCAAAGATAGAAATGCACCAAGTACTTGAAAGATGTCATGCTTCACCCTACGAGGGTTACCATGGAGAGAACGGACATCCCATAAGGTGTTGTAGTCAGACTTCTTTTGGCCAACTCTTTTCAAGGATGTTATGTAATTTATGAGACAATGTGATGATTTCTAGAAGATAGGAACCATATACAAGAGGCATGAGATGCCTTTGAAACGTCCAAAACTGTGCTTTGGAAATACCTATAATCATAATTTCTACATATCTCAAAATCCATGCATGATATTGAAAAACTTATATTCTCGATCAGGGGGCAAGTTGAGTAAGAAATGGGTATAACCCAAATTTTAGAGGACCCATAGTAAAAAATAATTTTTGCTAATTTATAATTTCTAGAGAGCATTCGCGCCCTAGCCACGACGCGCTAGGGGCGCGAATTAGTGTTATTTCTTCCTCTACAATGGGTCTGCATCATGAATCAGATGCGGGCCAGTACAACATTTTCCTTGACTTTTTCCTATACACCTAAGAGCATTGGGGTCATAGCTCCATGTCTACCTAAACATGAAATTACCCATACTTAGCCATTGTTCAACTCTATATCACTCAAGCCTCTCAAAAACCTCTCTAAGACTTAACCATATTTCTCATTCCAAATTCTAGGATTTCAAGATTTACTTTGGAACACAAGGATTAACTTCAAGCTCTATGTTTCCTTCAAGATCATCTCAAGAAAATCCAAGTTTGAGGTATGTGGGTTTCATCTATTGGGTCCTTTCAGCCATGGAGCTCAATATTCCTTTTCATAAAAATTACATGTTTTCAAGTTTTATTACCTATGGGAATCTCTTATTATGAATAATGAGCATGAATCATATTGAGGTTTTATGAAATATTAATTGGTTATGCATGACTATCTATTTCAAGCTTATACTATTATTTGATTATATCTGTTGAGACTATGCATGTTTTGAGCTATGAAACTATGATCTATTATGAGTTTTGATGATGGATTTCAAGGTAACCTACATGAGAGTTTTACTATATGTTGGTAGGTTGATTTGTATTAAGTTTTCTCATCTTATTTCACTCTCGTCTTGCATAATTTTGATTAGTATCATGAACCCACCAAGTGTTTGATAAAATGTCAAGTCAAGAATTTTCAAGTTATTGATGATCTATTATATGATTTACAAGCCAAGTAATTTCATGATGATTAAGGACTTTCACGCATGTATTGAATCCATGAAAAGTACCTATGATATTACAAGTATCAAGTTAAGCCTTATTTCAAGATTTTTACCTCTTGTGAGCTATTCATGTTAAAGCAAGAGTTCATTTATGATTATAATCTATCCTCACGTTCAAGTTAGGCTCAGTACTAGTGGTCAAGCATGTTTATAAGCTAGTCAAGTCATGTTCTTACAAGCTATTCATGTTATGATTAAATTATAATTATTTCAAGTATTCCCTGGGATAAGACTTAGCACCTATGGATTGGATATTCACATGGACTATCTTCAAGGGTCCATACTCCTTTCCTCAAACTATACGCCAACATAGGATCATGATTATTACCCTTTCTATTCTAGTGGATCCATATAGTGCACTTTATCATGAAATCCTTTCCGAAATGGGTCATGTTCCCATAAGGGGGGTTACTTCATATGAAATGGTTCATGTTCCCATAAGGTAAAGTATGGTTTACCTTGGCAAGTAGATCACCTCTTTACCGATGAGGGGTAATCATTGAGATTTCATGTAGTAGCTCACTTGGTCTTACTCATGTGGGTTAAGGTCTCTTTCTACATATGTATGGTATATATACTATGCAAGATGAATGATTTACAAACATATTTTATTATGAACATTGATCATGCATGCCATATTGAGATTATCTATCTATTGATATGATTATGTATTTTGACTATATTGGCTTATGTCTTGTTCCACTGTATCCCACATACTTAGTACATTCAAACTTACTAATGCATAGTTTATGACTATATAATATTATCATATAGGAACCCAGGAACCTTTTGGTCATCCTTCATGTGGCTAGGTCACATTTTAGAGATAAGCTTTGGTGAGTCCTCAAGTCCGAGAACACTACCTATGTTACTCTTGCAGTTTGAGACTTTTTATGTTGAACACTTTTTACTATAAGGGTGATCCCGGAAAGTATCTTGGCCCCTGCTCTATTCCATTTTAGAGGTGTTGTTGGATTTTATGATGTATTGATGCTTCGAGCTTGACTTTTTTATACTATTATCAATATCAAAGACTTTCCTTAGTCCCGCTTTCCCTTTTAATTAATCTCTTGTGATTGTTTATTTTGTTTCTGCCACTAAGGATGTGTGAATGATATGCTAAGAGGCTTGTTTGGGATACCTTCGGGTCGCCCATTCGCCTTGTCACGTCTAGGCCCTAGTCTTGGGTTGTGACAGCCCCTGAACAACATCCTAGATGTGGAGATATTTGATGTGTGTGGGGCATGGACTTCATGTGTCCATTCCTGCCCTTTTTTGGTGATCACTACATACTGGTCATAGTTGACTATGTATACAAATGGGCTGAAGCAATAGCTCTACCCATTAATGACTCCAATATGGTAAGTAAGTTTCTGAAAAGTAGATCTTCACAAGATTCAATACTCCAAGAGCTATTATCAGTGATGGAGGTGTGCATTTCATTAACCAAATTGTGAAGAATCTGTTAGCTAAGCATGGGGTGTGGCACAAGGTGGCCACAAATTATCATCCAAAGATAAATGACTAGGTGGAGGTGTCAAATTGTGAGGTTAAAAGGATCTTGCAGAAGATTGTCAATGCCACATAGAGAGATTGAGCCATCAGGCTTGATGAGGCCTTATAGGCCTCTAGAACAACATACAAGACCCCAATAGGTACATCTCCATATAAAATGGTTTATGGAATTGCATGCCACTTCCCGCTCGAGCTTGAACACCAAGCATATTAGGCTATCAAAAAGTTTAACTTCGAGCCACACCTCGCAAGGCGCAAGTAGTTGTAATAGTTAGAGGAGTTAGATGAGTTCTGAATCCATACATATGAGAATGCTAAGATCTACAAGGAGAAGAAAAAGAAATGGCATGACAGGCATATCATTAGGCATTCCTTTTATCTTGGGAAAAAGGTTCTTCTTTTTAACTCTCATCTTAAATTTTTTCCAGGTAAGCTGAGGTCCAAATAGAGTGGGTCGTACATAGTGGTGAACATAATGCCATACAGTGTAGTCGAACTGCATGATAAGGCTACAAATCAAACTTTTTTGCTAATGGACAATGTGTCAAACACTATTATGATATTGACACGAATCGTAAAGAGTAGTCCATTGAATTGGCCAATCATGAGTAAGCACTTGTTGAGTTGTGTCGTGACGATAAATTAGGGGTTGTATGGAGGCAACCTGTGGTGAGGTAACCATAGTTTCATTATTTTATTTTTATTTTTATTCTTATATATATATATATATATATATATATATATATATATATCATCAAAAAAATAAAAAATGAGTCATCGCCACAAAGTGTTTGTCCGCCATAGGTCCACGTCGTGGACCTTCACTAATCTAGGGCAATTTTTGTCATCTTCAACTTTTGTCAATTCGTTAGGTACTTTTGGGGTATTTTTGGATTTTTCTTGGCTGGATTAACTGGTTTCAATGTCTTGTAGCATAATCGGGTGTTCATAGATTTTTATTGGGTGGGGTACTCAAATAATTATTTTTTCGGACCCTAGAAAATTTCAAAACATGAAAGGTGCGTGATAGGTCTATTTCACGGAGAGGTGCATGACGTAAGTACCTGATTTTATGAAATTTACAAGTTCAGAACTGGTTTGATCACGGATCTATTGTGAACATGTACAATTTTGGTTGGTGTTTGAAAATTGACCCGGCCTACTACCCCCTATATAAACTCCCCCTCCCCTCATGCATTTTTACCCCAAATTATGCGATACACAGCTCAAAAAATCCTCCTCTCACTAATATTCATCACTTTTTCACCACTAAACACCCAAATTTGAACAAATCCATGATGTCCTTCAAGTCCACAAAGTTTTTTCATAGTTTTCTCTTGTAAATCTTCACTCAAGGTATGTGTTCGTCACTTTTTTTCTTGATAATTGCTTGGGTAAGTTATTTTTGGGTGCCATGTGTTTAATTTCTTATTGTGTCTTCTTCTTTATGGAAATTGATAATATGAATTGGGTTGGGTGATGAATTTATGTCCTAAATTTCATGTATAACAATGATTTTGTGCTTAATGATTATGGGTCACCACCTTAGGTCGATAATTGGGGATGAATTGTTGATATTATGGGTTTGTGCCCTATGTTGCTGAACTCTTAAGGTATTCATGTTGGGTGTGTTGAGAAATCCATGTGTGTGTGTGTGGGGGGGGGGGGTAGGGGGTATGGTGTTCAAGTTTTCATATCCTCTTGACATACCAAAGTTTGAATGTGTTGTTTATAGAGTTATTGGTATGGTATGACTACGTAATGGTTGCAGATTTGTGCTTTGTTGTTGCTAATGATGACTGTGATGCTTTGCTAATAAGTGTGGGGTGTGGGTGGTTGCCTATATTATTGGGGTGTTATTGTATACTTAGTGGTGATTATCCCATGTGAGATGGGAAGTTTGAGTACCCTCTCACCTGGTGGTTTGAACTAAGTGTAGCGTCGGTTGTCAGATTGTTCCTTATTGTAGGGGCTATGTGTCTTGCATGTTCCAATTATGTCTTTATGTTGGTTCAGGATAATCATGGCTTTCTGAGCACGCAGATCTAGAAAGGCGAGAGCCTCTAATAGTAGGAGAAGAGCTAAAGATATTCCCAATGTGCCTAAAGCTCCAACTCTTCCTTATGGTTAACGACCTCAATATCTGGTCAACACGGTGGTCAGGGAAGGAAAACATTAGTACGAGGCACATGATGATACAAAGTACTTCCTAGAAGTGCCATTGATACTAGCACCTTGGCAAAGGGACTAGCCGGGCCTCTAAAATAAGTGCTTGGACTACCTCTTGAATTTTCTCTTTGGGAGCTTCTTCCTTACAACCTCAGTGTGGACTGGGAGTTCTGTGTGAAATTGAAGGTTGAAGCGCACTCCTAGGTTGTCATAGCTCAGGGGATTGAGGTAAATATCATCCTAGTTGCCATCAATTGAATCTCGAGCGCTAAGGACATTTCTATCTCCCCATTTACTGATCTACAGATTTACCTACCTTACCCAACCATCCATCACACATTGGCTGGGGTGACCTCCAAAACTAAGTGGATTCACCATAGTTATAAGAGGTACCACCAGTCCTTTCCTTCTTCTTACATAATCAGAGAGGCTAGAGTTTGGGTGAAGATAATTATACACTCATTCTTCCTGGGATAACATTTCAGTGAGATCATACGAAATCGGGTGTGTTTGGCATATGCTCTTATGATGGGGGCAGAATTGAACTTTAGGGCCATCTACAAATCCTCTATGAGGAAGGCTCGTGCACATCAAGGATGCATGTATGCCTTTAGTGGTTTGATTACAGAATTATGCAGGTGTGCAGGTTTACTTGAGGAGCCTTTTGACTACTTCCCACAAATTGAGGCCCCTCCATATTGTGTGACAAACATCAAGGGGCCTGATGTGTCTTTGGGGACTATGATGACCACTGTCGAGAGGGCACATAGAGTCGAGCTTATAATGGCTTGCATATTTGGACTAGAGATGCTACACCACAAGAAAGGTGGTAAACCTTCCACTTGATGATGTAGAGGCTTGGTGCCTACTTAACGCTTATGCCAATGCAATTTTTGGTATCAACCCTTAATTTCTGAGCCGGTGGAGGATGATGTGCCCACAGACCTAGAGGATGCCAGGAATGCCTTAGATATAGATGAAGATGAGATCGAGATGGATAAACCACCAGTCAATGTGATGGGTGAGCCTGTACTTCCTACTACTACGGAAGATGATTGATCACCATACTTCCTTCCATAGGTTATATGTGTTTAGTAATGAGGCTGGTGCTTGATTTAAGTGTGGGGTGGGAGCATTTCTATTTTTATGCTTTCTTTTTGATTAATTCAGTCATATATATATATATTCAAACTATGCTTTATTTTCTATTTTGTTACCATGTTTTCTTAGTTTGGACATCATGTTATTTGTGGGTCAGTAATTAAGTGACTAATGTTCTTATGTGTGAATGTTGAATGTTCGATGTTCATAGTATTGTGAATGTGCATGGTATTATTTTAGTTATGTTCTTTGTGTGGTATGTAAATGTTTAGGATGTTGTCATAGTTGAGTAATGGGGACATATGATGGATGGATAATGATCATCCTAAGGGTGTTCGGCAATGTTGAGTTTCATGTAGAGTGTTGGTAGAAGTATAAAGTGCATAGTGCATAATATGTTTGAATTAGGAACAATAAATGAACTTTAAATAGCTCATGTTGAAACTTTGAACTTCATGAATACATGCTTAATCTTGAACTCTTGAGAATGATTTGATGGTAGATCTAGTGTGAGCCCTTTGATGAAAGTTTGCCATGTGAGGGTGAGTGAAATTGTTCGTCCATGTTGTAATAGTTTCTAGAACCTGCTCGGTATATGGACTAACCTAGACAGGAATATGACTTAGAGGAAGTGATGTAGGCATTTCTTTGGTAGCTTGTATTAAACCACCTTCTAAACCCTTTATGTAGCTAGTCATCCCTAGTTAGCTGTATTGAGTCTTAGCTTTTTCTTTGGATAACTGTATTCTAAGCCTAATCCCCTTTTGTTCTTAAATGATATTTTGATCCCAAATCCTACGTGTTAGCACAATAAGACAAGGGAAGTAAGCTCGAACCGGATAACTTGAGGACAAGTTATGGTAGAGAAAGGAATTTTTTTTTTGGAAAATTAAGGACCCTTAAATAGTAAGGGTCATCGACATATACGCGTCGTGGACCTATCGCCATGTAGAGTTCTAAAACTAGAAAAATAATAAATAAATAAATAAAACTATCTCATTATCTTTTTATGTAGCAAAAAAGGGTGTCAAGTTGAGGAGAAAGAAGGGTGAAAGAAGAAAAGAGAGTAGTGAAGGCTATAAGCACTTGAGAAGTGAGCCATAAAAGACATACCCATAAATATTATCCACTGGCCTTTAGCCTACATTATAACCAAATAAAAGACCTATGTGATCCTTTAAGTTAGATTCTGAGTTTGGTGAGGTTACACATTAAGGGCAAGGCTATTAGAATTAGAAGTAACATGAGCCATCTTTTGGGAGAGCGAGAGTTGATATTGTACCTATTTCAAACTTCTTAGTGGTGAGGGCAGATGATTGTTAGAGGGTGATACCTAGAGTAGAAATTATTAGAAATTCTGGATGAATTCGCATTGTATCATGAGTGCAAAATGTGATGTTACACTGCTAAGGGTGCTGAAAGATGTTTGACCTAGTTCAGGAAACTCACTTGTAAGATGAACCTTGTACATGCTACCTAGTGGTCACACGCATATGTTTTGATTTGTCTGGGGACAAACAACGCTTTAAGTGTAAGGTAGTGATCTCAGGCGTACTTATGTGCCAACTTAGACAAAATTACCCAGGTATAGAACCCAGTCAGAGTATAAATCAATAGAGTTTAGGTATTTTTAGTGCAATTCAATTTATTTTGCTAATCTTGGGTCAAATGTGCTTATTAGTTATGTTGTTGCAGGTTTTTAGTAGATTATGCATGTTTGGGTTCACATCTGGATGTTGATAAAGGACACAACCACAGAATGAAGTTAAGAAATTAGTAATTCCAGCAAAAGTACCGGTGTTCGCATCACGAACATGTGCAATAAGCTGTGCAAGCTGAAAAGATGGAGAAAAAGGCACAAACCATGCCGATGGTCAAAGTTTGCGTGACAGACTTGTAGAAGAAATAAATAATTTGGCCCAATCAGCATATAAATGCAAAAATACACTAAAAATGGCCTAGTCTGCATTGCAGACTTTATAAACACAAGAGCAAAATCGAGAAATGGCATTTTTAGGTTTATATTCAGTTTAGAACATTAATTTCATCATCTGGTTTTTAAGCAAACAAGGAGATACAACTGAGAACTCCATTCTAGGGTTACTTTGGTTGGTTTTTCATCTTAGATTTCTATTCTTGAATGTTGATTAGTATTTTTGTGTGTTTTGAAATAATTATGGGTGGCTAATCTTCCCATATTCTAAGATAGTAGCCATAGACAATGTCTTAATTCTTGATATTTACAATTTATGAATGAGCTTCCACTTAATTATTCGTATATCTCTTTTATCTATGATTTATGGTCTGACGACCAACTGTGGGGTAAACTTGTTGTTCATTCTGAATTCGACAGATATTGGGGTAAATAGAATACAGAGGTATAAGGAGCTTGTTCATCTAAGAAACTAAGTTGATTTGTGTATGGAAGAACTGTGACAAATACCCATACACCTAGCTTAATTCAAATATAGGAAGATAACATTAAAGTATTCTCATTGATCATGTCTATCCCTACTTAACAATGTAATTAGGCTGTCAATAAGGATAGGCCGGCAGAGGCATCCAACTCTTGTTAGGTATTTTCAACCATGTGAATCAGTAATTAGGAAACCTAGGCATAAGTACAAGTATTGAGTCAAGGATATATGTCAAAATGGTTACAATCCTAGAATCTTGCTAACATTGATACTTCCTTTAGAATCAGTTGGTAATAGTAGTTTTAATTAGTTATTTTAGCCTTATCTTACATTTTTCATCATTTACAAAGAAAATACACTCAACATAACCATCCTCGATTAATAATTGAAATCCAATTTAAGTCCCTAAGACAAGTCAGAAGTCCGCTATAAAACTTGGGGAGCAATGCAACCTGTAATCCGGGCACACTGAAGCAGCTTGGTAAGACCTCAGCCCCCGTATGGGCACAAAGCTATACTCCTAGTGTGAAGGACAGATGACCAATAACCCAAAGGTGGACTTGAAGAGCAGCGCATAACCTATAATTCGGGCAAGCATGGGGCAACATGGCAAGCCTCCATCCCCCGTTTGGGCGCGAATATACACACCAACATGATGTAAACATCCTTGCATGGCCTAAAGATAGGTCGAGGCAAATAAAGGAATTCAAACGAAAGTAATGCGTCGGGTCGCTGCATCTTCAAGTGTGGGAGCTTGTTACGGCCTTAGAGGCGTAACCATGGGTGCCATTATAAAGGCACCAAAAAGTGTACGTATGGCTGGCATCAAACTGCCTCGGGTAAGGGAAGTAGCTCCAGCGAGAGGCGTTTTGCCCTAGTTGTGTATTGGCTTGGCCGAGTTAGGCATGCGGACCCAATTAAGTTTGGGGGGAGCTTGTCACTTATCTTGGACATAACTATGAAGGAAGCTGAAGAATACGATGGCACAACTAGTTGGGAGCTATTGTCGGTTCCCTGATGAGCCCATGGTAGGGCAAAACCAGCTGGCGCAATGTACGTGCGAGCTGGTTCGGGGTGGTATGGGACGCCCCAGGCGCCGGAGCGGCGCTGCGTACACGCGTACACTTGCATGTGTTGGGGAACAACAACTACAAAATGTGTTTTGTCTTCATTTTCTGTGTTTTTTTATTGTATGTATGTATTTGTTGTGTCGAGTATAAAGTGAAGTTCTACAAAATTATGTTTTGATTTAGTTTACATATCTCTTTTAATCTATTTTCAAGTTGATAAAAATGTCTTTTGATTTGATTACTCTGAGATTTTACCATGAGGATTTTATAAATACTAAAAAAATTGTGAAAACCCCTTATGATGGTGGACAAATTACTGAGTTTTTAGATGTTGATGTAGATATACTCTCTTATTTTGAATTGGGTATTATGTGCAAAGGTTAGGGTATGAACCTGGACAAATGCATACTACATATGAGACTACCTGGTACTACTGCTTTGTCAGAAATTAAATCAGACGTGGATACTATTATAATTTCTGAATATCTAAGTGTGGTGGAGAAACTTTGGAAGCATTCATTTTCCACTTGGTTGTAAATGTTACTTTGGTCCCACCTACATTGGAATACATAAAAGGCTAAACTAGAGAGAGAACATCTCAAAATATTGGGCCTAATAGTTCTTTTAGTGCTGAGTTAGAACCAAGCCATGAGGCCTAAGATAATATTTCAGACCTTAACTTTTCTATTTCAAATACTTCTTTACCTATCCATTGTTCTATAGATCAAAGTTCTTTTAGTGCTGAGTTAGGACCAAACCATGAGGCCTAAGATAATGTACCAAACCCTAACCCTTCTGTTTTAAATACTTCTTTACCTATCCATTCTTCTACAAATCTAAGTGTTGACTATGTTCATCTCTCTAATGTTTCAACTCCTCCTCTAACTTCTATCCATATCCATTCTGGTACTGATATAGTATTAAATTCATCTTTTGCCTCTATCTATCCTCATACTAATTCAGTTTTTGATTCAATTTCTGCCCCTGTCTATCCTCCTACTAATCTAGTTTCTAATTTAAATTCTGTCCCTATTTATCCTCCTATCTATCAAGAGTCTAATGTAGAATCATGAAATGGAGGAGTAGTGGATGATGAAAGTGATGTACATGAAGAGGTAAGAACTTTTAAGGAAGAAAAGAGGAAAACAAAAAGAAGTAAGAGAGGTGAAAGAGTTGTATTGCTAATCATGTAAAGTTATGAACTAAAACAAAAGGACCAGATGCTAGGTATGATGAATCAATGGGTGGTAATAGAAATAGTTTAGAAGTCAAGTTAGGTGGTGATGAACCTTATTACCTCTCAGATAAAGCTTTCAGCTTTCAAATAGATCCAGATGTTTATAGTGATGATGAAGCAGTGGTTAAACAGAGAGTTAAAGAAAGAGGGAGAAAGAAGGTAAATACAACTTTATTTGATTTTACATGTTAGAAAGTAATTTGTAAATTGGGCCTTGCATTTGAAAGTGTTAATGCATTTAGAACCGTTGTTACTAAATATGTTGTTGGTTAGTATATTGCTATTGAAATGCATATTAATGAACATGCAAGGGTAAGGGTTAGATGTGTAGTTGGTTGTCCTTGGGTTCTATTTTCTAGCTTTAATTTTAAGATAAAGAATTTTATTGTCAAGACATATAATCCAGTCCACAAATATGATGTTGCTAATAGGAACAAGCTCTGCAATAACAAATTTTTTCCTAGTCACTATAATGAAAGGATAAAGGAACAATCTAACATTAGAATTTTTGAATTTTAAGAGATTATTAAAAAAGAATTGAATTTACATGTTGGTACAACAATGTGTAATAGAGTAAGAAACAAAGTATTACAAGAGTTGATGGGTGGCTACAATCTTGAGTTTGGGAGGATTTTAGACTATAAGATAGGTTGCTAAGAAGTAATCCAGGTAATACATGTGTAGTCAAGTGTTAGGACCCGCAACATAATTTAAACCCCGAACGTCCTTAATTGGTTCGATTTAATAAAGTATTGGGACCTAT